>JBCEWC010015757.1:0-13532 GCA_038996855.1 Solanum aculeatissimum
ATTAGACTTAATTATGAGTATTGTCATCTATTATTCTTATGATATGAATGTTGGGATTTGAATGACTATGTGCTTATATGGTAAGTCCCATAATCCCGGTGTGCCCCATAGTTGAATTTCCCTTTCCCGTTCCCTTAGAGATTATTGTTATATCCGATGTGCAGTCATGTCTATCCCATTCCCGGAATGTCCCCATAGCTTGAGTCCCAAGGCCTGAATTCCCGAGAAGTTATATGTTATGTGTTTATTTTCTGCACTTTCGAATCGATGATGAGTGTAATGATGCTATGATGTCTTGATCGAGGGCTTTCGGGTCCTCCTTCACCAGGTCACATCTAGGCCCCCTATCCGGATCATGACACTGGTGATCGGTGATGATCTCATAATGCACCCCATAGAGATAATGTCATCACAACTTCCACACAAATACAACCGCAGCCAACTTTAAGTCATGGGTTGGGTAGTTTCTTTGGTGCACTTTCAATTGTCGAGAAGCATAAGCTATCACCTTCCCTCTTTGCATCAATACACCACCCAAACCCACACCAGAGGTATCACAATAGACCACAAATGGTACTCCCTCTTCAGGCAAATCAAGAATAGGTGTCAAAGTCAATAAATCTGTGAGCTTTCAAAAGCTTGACTCACACTCATCCGACCACAGAAATGCCATAGCCTTCTGAGTCAATTTAGTCAATAAGGCTATTATAGAGAAAAACCCTAAACAAACTATCGATAATACCCTGCCAAACTAATGAAACTCCAAATTTTAGTAATAGAAGTAGGTCTAACCCACTCACGCATGGCTGCCACTTTGGGTGAATCAACCATAATACCCTTTTTCGATACAACATGGACAAGAAATCTAACTTTATCAATCCAAAACTCACATTTTGAGAACTTGGCATACATCTTCTTATCCCTCAATCTGTAAAGTACAGTCCCCAAATGCTGAACATGATCAGCCTCGCTCTTGGAATAAACCAAGATATCATCAATGAACACAATTATAAAGATGTCCAAATAGGGCTTGAACACTTGGTTTATCAGCTCCATAAAAGCAGCTAGCGCATTGGTCTATCCAAAACACATAACCACTAACTCATAATGCCCATAACGGGTCCTGAAAGCTCTCTTCAGGATGTCAGACTACCGAACTCAAAACTGATTATAGTCAGACCTCAAATGAATCTTGGAGAATACCGAGGCACCCTATAACTGGTCAAAAAGATCATCAATACGAGGCAAGGAATTTTTATTTTTGATGGTCACTTTGTTAAGTTGGCAATAATCAATACATGTATGCATTGTACCATCTTTCTTCTTTACAAAAAATATAGGAGCACCCCTAAGAGACACACATAGATGAATAAATCTCTTTTTTAGCAAATCTTCCAATTGTTCCTTCAACTCCTTTAATTCAGTCGGAGCCATCAGATAAGGAGGACTTAATATGGGATTGATTCCCGACTCCATATCAATAGCAAAATCTATATCCCAATCAAGAAGAACACTGAGAAAATTAGTAGAGAAGACATCCATAAACTCTCTAGCAACCCTGGTGTCCTTTAACAATGGATACTCCTGAGCAACAAACATGGGCTAAATAAGCTAAGCATCCCTTCTCCATCATTTAGCAAGAACGCATATAAGAAATAACTCCCTTAGGATAGGATCTAGGTGATCCTATACGCACCAACTAAGGTAACTCTAGACAAGATAAAGTCATTGTATTCACATAGCAATCAAGAACGGCATAATAAGGTGATAACTAATCCATACCCAATATCATATAAAAGTCCACCATATCTAACAGTATCAAGTCAACAATAGTATCTCTCCCCATAAAGGTCACAATATACCCCCCATACACTCAATTCACTACTAAAGATTCACCTACCGAGGAAGAAATATATATAGGATTAGCGAGCAGCTCACATATAATATCAATATCTGAAGCTAAATAAGCCGACACATAAGAATAAGTAGAGCCTGGATAAAATAAAACTAAAGCTAAACAGTGGCACACCGGAACCATACCTGTGATAATTATTGCAAAAGCCTCTACCTCAGCTCTATCAAGAACAATATAACAAACTCCATGACCACCACTAGCCTATCGACTCCACGGGCTCCACCTCTCAATGTGCCACGTCTTTTTCTGGTACCTCCTTTCATGCCCTGAGGGGTGTCTCTAGTTGCTGGTACTTGGGCTAGACGAGCTGGCTAAGATCCTAAAGCCTGGGTAGAAGGTATATGGTAAGGGCATCAATGCGTCAAATGTTTAATCTTCTCATAATGGTAACAAGCTATAGTCTTTAGCCTTTAATATGACTGCCCTGAAAAGCTACCACACCTGGGTGTACTATCCACTTGTGCATGTTCGAATCTGTCAACACTATCAGATGCTAGAAGAGCTGCTTGAACTGGCTGAACCTGATGGCCTTATCTTTGAAACTCCCGATCCCTTAGCAGATGTTTACTAAATTGTCCATGTCAATAGAGCCTCTTCCTGCCACTTTATTTATCCTGTTGAATATGCTCTATCATACAAGCGTGATCCACAAAACTCTAAAAAGTGTCTCTAGCCAAAATCAAAGAATTTATAGCCTCCTGAAAGTAATGATCAATCCCTTGGCAAACCATCGAATTCGCTCGAACTCAATAGGAATTCTAGATAGAGAATATCTAAAGTATAAAATCTAGCCTCTTAGTCTAATACTGTCATAGAACCTTACTGAAGCCTATCAAACTCATCACGATGATTTTCCCGAAGGCTATAAGGCACGAACCACTCTAAAAATATCACATTGCACTGTGCCTAAGTTATAACTAGGGATCCAACAGGTCAACGAGCGACAATTGACCTCCACCACTCCTTGGTGAGGCCAGTAAGTTGATAAGTAGTATAAGAAACTCCATGTGACTCCAAGATATCCAAATTACACAGTTAGTCCCGACACTCTAACAAAATATTATAAGCTTTGTCACCCAAGGTTCCGTCAATTCTAGAGGAGCTAGTCGAGTAAACCTCTCAGAACTCTTTTGCTCAGCTGAGGACATAGTTAGGCTAGAAGAAGATGGTGGAACAATAACCAAAGTTTCTGAATCTAAAAATTGACTTTAAAATAGAGTTTACACAAAATATGGAGTTCATGGGTAAAAAATCCACCAAAACAAAGTTCCAATCGAGTGAGAAATCAATCTTCAAAGTTAAGAAATCATGGTATAAAAATCCCAAATTTTGGACCTTCAAAATCATGAAATTCAAGATAAAACTAAGATAAAACTCATGGAAAATGATCAAAATAGTGTTGGGATACATACCCAAGTTAATCTTTGAATTTCACTCCTCAAAGTCTCCCCAAAAAGCTCAAAGTTAGTGAAAATGGCTAAAAATAATATTTCACGAGTTTAAAATTGTTCAGATGTAAAAAGCTCTCTGCGATCATGGGTGCGGTCCCAGGAACGTAAAGGAGAAGGGTCAAAAAACCTCAGAGATGATGGATACTAACCCACAAACACGGAGCACAGAAACATCATGACCTCTGTGCACATGGAGACTTCTTCGTGAATGTGGAGAAGTGATGTGCCTATAGCAGATAACAACAAAAATCAGCAATACCAACTCAAATTTCCTACTCGGAATGGACCCCAGAAACTCATCTGAATTCAATATCACACAAACTCTATATGTATCCATACAAGAAATAATGATCCGACTCAATGAAATCATCAAAAATTTATTTCAAGGCCTCCTCACCACATTTACCAATAAAACTCAATAAAACTTATTTAAAGCGTCAAAATACAAAAACTTCCATTGACAACTCCAAAAATTATTTTGAGACCATTTCTAAAATTAGTTTCACCATCCAAAACTACTAGAACTATCAGAATTCCAATTTGAGCTTCCGAAGTCGGAATGTTGACCAAAGTCAAACTTGGTCCTCGAAATAATAAAAATCACACCTTTGGGCCTAAAAACCTCATTTTAACTCAAAATATAGTTTTGCAACTTCCTGTAGTTCACTTTCAACTTTCCAGAACTAATAAATTGATGGATCCTTTATCAAACACTCGAATATCAAAATGATACAAAATCTCACTTTTTTATTAACTTAAGATTCCAAAAGGTGCCAAAACTTATATTTAGCATTATTTAACTCTAAATTAAAGTTTTAATTATTTAAATAGTTCAAAATAGATCTTAAGAAACTTATAGATGGATAAAATAATAATTTTCGTAGATAACGCAAAAAATGACCAACTAGGTCATTATAAATATTGACCTTGTCGGATGGGACAAAGAATTTTATGATCTATTCTGATCCATATAAAGTTGTATAGGGATGTGTGTTGATGTAGAAAGGTAAGGTAATAGATTATGTCTCCTAACAAAGAAACTATCTCATTCATGACCTTTAGTTGGCAACTATTGTATTTACATTAAAAAACTAACACCATTATTTGTGTGGAGTGAATTTTGATGTGTTCACAGACCATAAGAGCTTGCAGTATGTATTCAACCAAAAGAAGCTCAACCTGATACAGAGGAGATGGTTGGATATGCACAAGGAATAAAACATGATTATTCTCTAGAACCTAGGTAAGCTAATGTTATTACCAATGCTCTTACTAGGTTATCTGTGGGAAGTACTACTTATATGGAGGAGGAATTGGCTAAGCAGGTTTATAGACTTGTCCAATTAGGAGTTCAGCTTATTTATTCTAATGAAGGTATAGTTATTATTCAGAATGGGTCTATGTCATATTTGGTCGTGGAGGTGAAAGAAAATCAAGGCTAAGATCTTGTTTCACATCAGTTGAAGGATGATGTGCACAGATAGAAGGTTATGGTTTCCTCAAATGAGGGAGATAGTGTGTTAGGGTACAAATATAGGTTGTGTGTCCCTAACATTGATGATATTCTAGAGACGATCATGGTAGAAGTTTATAGCTGCAAATATTCCATACATTCAGGTTATACAAAAATGTACAATGACTTATGAGAAATGTATTGGTGGAGTGGGATGATAAGAGATATTGTTAAATTTTTCTTTAAGTACCCAAATGGTCAATAGGTTAAAGTTGAACTTCAAAGGCCATGTGGGTTGGCTTAGAATATAGAGATTCCAAAGTTGAAGCAGGAGGTGATCAGTATGGATTTCATTAAAATTTCTTGAGGTCCCATAGAAAGTATGACTCAATTTGGTGATTGTGGATAGGATGACCAAATGTGTACACTTCTTGGTAGTTAAGATGACTAACACTGCAAAGGATTATGCTAAACAGTATATCTGGGAGATTTCCATATTACATGGGGTTCCCTTGTCTATCATCTCATATAGAAGACCTCAATTCACTTCCTAATTTTGGAAGTCTTTTTAGAAAGGAGTGTGTTAAATTGTGAATCTTAGTACCACTTTTCATCCTAAAATAGATTGCCAGACAGAGTGCACAATTAAGACCTTGGAGGATATGTTAAGGGTTTTTGCCCTTGATTTCAAAGGTAATTGGGATGATTACTTACCTCTTATTGAGTTTGCATATAATAATAGTTCCTATGTAAGTAATCATATGTCTCCTTCTTAATCCTTATATAGGGGGGGAGATGTATATTGTCAATTGGTTGGTATGAAGTTGGTGAAGTTGAGCTGATTGGACCAGATCTTGTTCACTAATCTATGGAGAAGGTGAAGCTTATTTGAGAGATTGAAATCAACATTGAGCCGACAAAAATCTTATACTAATGTAAGGAGGAGAGATTTTCTAATGACCCAACCTAGGGCCTAGTTGTCACACAGCGAATGAGATACCCGAAGGTACCTCATCCAATCCATCCTTAATATCTCAAGCATTCATAGGCATAAAACTTATACATTTGTAGAAATAAAAGGGGAAAGGGTATACGGGCGACATATGACAATGAAGCAACATTAAAGAAAATATACATATTTGTCTATAAAATCATACTAACTAAACCATGGATGGACAAAACTGGTATCGGCCGGATTTTATCAAATAGAAAAGAATCTATACATAAACAACATAGAATGTAAAAGCCTCAAAAGGCCAACATATACATCAATATCTAAAATACAAAGCAAGAATGAAAATGGTAGAGACCCGAACTAAGGGCTCACCACAAAAGCACTAGTATCGAATGCCTCAAAACTACCCACAAGCCAGTGAAGAAACACATGTCCCTACATGGTCAAATCATGCAGGCAAAATATGTATTAGTACTTTTAGAATGTACTAAGTATATGAGATACAAATGCAAATTTGAAATTGTAATGCCATCATTCATAAGTAAAGAATCACATGCATGGGATGATAATTAGGACTTTAAGATGAGCTTAAGCATTCACAAAGAATGTCGTATCAGGATGAGTAAAAGTCATGCACATTAAGAAACATATATGATTGAACTATGTCATAGATTCACGAACTTCTTGGAGTAGACCTCAACTGACATATAAGACCATGTGACCTACTACATGGAATCCAATATAAGCCACCCACATTAGAACGAGAAGACCACTTATCGAGTGGAACTCTGTCACTTCTCATGCATCTTTATATAACATAAATGGCCTATATGGATCCACTGGCCTAGCCTACAAGGGCTCCTATGGTGGCACATAGTTAATGTGATAGAGGGTTGCAACAAAGGTTCCATTACCAAACCCTACATCAATGTCACATTTAGTGCTAAGTCATCCCACAATAATCTTTAGAATGTAAGCTTGTCAATTCATGGCACTTAGAATCATAAGTAGCAATCTTATGAGTAGTTTGAACATAAGGGATGTAAGTACCCGAATTGTGGGAGGCCTTAGCAATACTTAATAATTGGGTTTCTAATGTTGTTTACCAAGGTGCCTCTCCAGGGTCAACTCCACGAGTCGTGGAGGGAGCCTTGGGGTGACCCATGGCTATTTATGTGCCTTCTTGTGGCTTCAAGGAAGGATCAAAGTCATGTGGCCCTCCACTGAGCCCTTCATGGCTCGTGGTCCTCACCACTGGCTGTGAAAGGGCCTCGTGAAAGGTGCTCTTGGCTTGAGAGCCATTCTTTGGCTAAGGGTGCCACCACGAACATTTTGTATAGTCTGTACAACCCACCATGGCTCATGGTGGGGTCTCGTGTAGGCCTTGTCCAACAATATTTTTTTAAATATTCAAGTGCCATCTTGATGATGAGACACCATCCATGGACACTTGTATGGTCCGTGGAGCTCTGTATGACTCGTAAAGAGATTTCAAGGAGATGCCCAAGTGATCTTTCAAGTTCCTTTTAATATGGTCTAGTACTTTAACCTCCCAAATCAGTTCCATATTTTTCGTATCACCTCCATGTGTTCCATAATGCTTAGCCTCTCATTCACTCGCTCAAATGCTTTCTGAATCCTCTTTTCAAGCTCTAATCGGAGGATCTCCATAGAAATCTCAACCCAATATAAATTCACCTTCAAGCCTCAAGCTTATGTATGTGGGTTATGGTCATTATAGAATTCTTACATCAAGCCAAGTTCAAAGGAATTCCATTGGTTAAGCTTTTCATATGAACCGATATAAGGGTCAACTTTAAATGGTCATATCTCCTTGAAAAAAACAACTGGATGGACTACAACCTACAAAATTAACTCTCTTTGTCTTTCTAACGCGTCTGGTTTCAACTAATTCTAATTTTGGATTAAGAAGTTATGCCTATTTTTGTGAAAACCCGTCTATGCAGGGGTCCATGCAAATGTTTAATTCTATGTCATTAACGATCCTTCCATAATTTTAGGTTATTCAAAGGGTATTTTAAGACCTTTTCAGCTATCTTAGACCCTTAAATCAACCTATACTCTTCCATTACAATTCATCCTCATTAGGAAATATTAGACTCTAGAAACTCAATTCCTAAAGACTCCAGTCAAGCAAGACCTGAGATTCAAACTAGGATTTCAAGTGGGCTTTCAATTCAATTCAAATACATCTTAATTCTTCTATTTTTAGCAAGGTATGTGGAATTGATTCATGATTCTTCCAATCATGAAAACCCAAAAACCTATTTCTTCAATTTTATGGTTTTAAAGTATGATTTGCAAATGTGTCTCTTAAATTAGTTTTAATTTGTCAAAATTGAGCTATGGTCTGAACGTATTTATTGATTTCATGATGATTTGAATATTAAATGTGTATGTCCCTTTTAATGTGTATTAAATATGCATGTCCCTTTAACTTATGAATCTATACGTGGGTAAACACAATTATGTTTCAATGGTCAATTTCTTTATGAATTCATTATGATTTCATTCTATTATGTTATTTTAAATTATGAATTCCTTATACCCATGCTATTACTTCATCATTCAAGGCATATGCATGTATGAACAAGTATTTTTATGAGATTTTGCTGTGGGTCAAGACTCAATTATGATTATGATTATGTTTTTTTTCCAAGAGAAGTATGGTTATGACAAGAATGTGATCACATAATGTCTATGTTTTAGCTCACGAGACCCATGGGTGTGTTTACACCACTATGTATAAGAATGAAGTAGCTATTCCTATGCATGAAAGTATGAATTGAAGTATGATTTGGCTTTTAGTACAAGTATGTATAATTATAATTTTAAAGTATGTTTTGGCATTTAATCCTATGTATGAATTGTTATGATTTGAAAAGACTTATGCCTCTTTTCAAGCACATATATGTATATGTATTCTCGTGAGTTGATAACTTAAAATAGAATGAGGTTGGAGGTGGGGGGCTATCCCCAAGGTCCCTTAAGGGATGATTATGTTAAGGATCGACCTTTGGCAAGTAGGTCACCCCTTTATCCATTGTGGGGAAGACAATGAAGTTCCAAGTTATAGCTCACTTGGTCTTATGTCGGTTGAGGTCACATCCCCGTATGTTTAGTTATTATGGCATTCATGCATCATGAATTTCATGGAATATTGATATTATATTCTTTCCTATATACTTCTTTCTAAATATGTTCCCTTGTTATCTAACATCGAATTACAGGTTAATATGTTCATAAGTATTTGCATGCCTACATACTTAGTACATTCAAATGTACTCACGCATACTCTTTTGACTACATGATCTAACCATGTAGAGATCGGAGACTATCCATTCACCTCTTGACGGTTAGCTTGGATTCTCTTGAGGTTTACTAGTGGTGAGTCCTTTACTTCAAGGACAAGAACCACTTTTCTATCTACCTATTATGCCATGTTTTCTTATGTCTTCATTTTGAGGGTGAGCCTGGGGCATGTCTTAGCCCCTGTCCTATTCTATGTATTATAGGCATTGTTGGATATCATGAAATCCTTCATACATGTATGTTACGTCTATGTTGGGGTACTATGATATGTATTATGTTGTGATGATATGATTATGATGAGATGTGGTAATGTGAAAAGTACTAAGTCCCTTCTATCCCCATCACATTAGTCATACTTACCCCTCCCTTAGTTCTTATGTGTTATGTGAGTTCATGCAAAATCATTTTCCCTAAGACATCCCCATAGCTTGAGTCTTGGATTTCTATCCCTTAGACTTATGTGTTCGATTGTGTGCTAATGAGTCTCATTCCCATATCCCATAGATTGAATCATCTATCCCTATCCCTTAGTATCAGCAGTTGAATATGGTTCTTATTATGTGCTTCTGAACCAATGATGTGTGTATGGATGCTATGAGGCTCATTTTGGGACTCTCGGGTTCCCATTATCCATGTCACTCCCAGTCTTTAGGATCGGGTCATGACAAGGAACTACCAAGAGAGTATTGTCCTTTCATCTTAGGGGCCTTCATAAACATCTTTAGGGCTTTTGTCAATCATGTTTTCATCTTTGATGAATCATAACTTTAAAACCGTTCTTTAGTTCCCTAATCTTTATCATAAATCATGTAAACTTGACTTGAAACTTGGTGGGCTAAGTCCTTAAGTTGAACCACTAATAAATCATGAAATCATGGGAAAATATGCTTATTCAAAACATGGTAAAATAGACCACACTTCATTACTTAAACCCACATCATTGGGTCATCATCATTAACTTGAAATTTATGAAAACATGCATATAACACCATGTGATAACATTAAGAACATGTAGTATCTTAAAATATCACGAAATCATCATTACCATTCATGGTAACATTGAAGAAACTCAAAGAAAAGGGTAAAGACATCATATAGGAATTTAGGGTTGAAAGGAGACCCACAAATAAAATTCACATACCTTGGTAAGCTTTAGGTAGAAGGCATTTGTTGTTTATGAAAGAACCCCTTGAAACCATAGCCTCTTTAGCTTGTTCTTCTTCTCTAGGGAGTATTTCTTTGCCTTAGGAAATTTAACAATGGGAGAATGAGAAAAAGTATGGGGGTCCTAGGATTTTATGTTCTGGTTAAGGCCTTAAAGACCACCCAAAATGACATAGCTTAGGATTAGAATTGGCAGTAATGATGAAATTGCCCTTAATTGAAATTGTTGTATCCCATTCACGAGACCCCAATTATGGATGGTGGTTTGAACCATAGACCGTAGTTCTTGTCATCCTGTTCTTCTTTTTCAATCTTCAGAAACTATTTTTCGAACCCTACAAAACCTTTTTCTACGGGTCATCTTTTAACTTGCGGGTTGTTGTTGGACTCGTAGAGTCTTTCCACACTTGGATAAAATTTTCACTTCTCTGGAGGACTTTCTATGAAGGTGAATTATGGGAAATGGGACAGTCTACAGACCGTCCTGTTAATCATAGACCACCTTCCAGAAACTCCAAATTTCCTTCATGTTTGGTACCCTCACCTTCGACCTTTTCCACGAGCCGTGAACTGTTCTACAGGTAGTTAATGGCTTCGTGGGTTACCCCACACTTAGAAAAAAATTTCCATTCCTGAAGTTCATATTCATCAGTTGGACCTATGGATCATGGTTTGATCCACGGACTGTGGACTCGACTTCGTGAACTGGCTTTGGTCATTTATTAGTCCAACTATTCTTCATTCCAGGCTTCTAAATTGAGGGCCATTACAGATTTGGAATTTTAGATGAATGACTGGGTATATTTGAAGGTATTACCCATGAAAGATATTACGAGGTTTAGGAAGAAGGGAAAACTTAGTCCTCAATATATTTTCGGCTACCAGATTGGGAAGAGTATTAGTAATATATCATATGAGCTGGAGTAAAATTTAGAGTTAGCCATTATTCATTTGGTATTTAAAAATATCTTATATAGCTCAATTAAGAGGAAATAGACTGTCTCCTACCTTGAAGCCAAACACGCATACCCCACGTCTATTTTATGACATCTTATCGCATCAAAATCAAATCCAAATGTATCCCCGCTATAAACTGTTGATCACCCTATCAATATAGACTTGTTGATGCTAAAATCACATTTTTTAGAGATAGGCCCAAAATAGGGTCAAAATGGGATTGTGGGATCACAACAAGATTCCCAAAATTGACTCTGCAAGAAGGTTCTAAACATATTGTAGAGCTTGTATCCAAAATGGGGCAAAATTAATGTTCAAATCGAAAGAAAATCAACCCAACATATAAGACACCATAAAAGCTTAAGAGTAAAGATAGGGAAGCTACCTTTGGAGTGGAATTTACCCCAAAAGAAGGCTATAAAATATATTTCGACCATACCAATGCGTTCTCCTAAAAAATACATGCACGATAGCCTTAGGAATCACTGCGTTCGGAGCTCAAATGTCTAAAGAATCATCCAAGGAAGCTTGAGGAAAGTAAGTCCTGAAATGGACTTAAAAGAGTTCCAAGTATCTCTAAAGAGACCATGCAGTTCACAAAAGTGACTAGCCTCAAACATGTGGGCTTTGCAAAAGGTAACCCCCCGGTTGCAAAAGCAAGGGTCGTTCAAGCGAAGTCAACCATTGTAAAGCAGTGCCCTCACTCTTGGAAGACTGTCACTAAAGTGACACCCTAGTCATTAAGGCAATAGCTGCTTAAGGGATGCTTGGGCTGCTAAAGTGATGGAGCAAGACCTTGGCTGCATCAATAAAGTCTACCAAGATCAAATATTTGATGGTGTGCTCGAGATTTATTCAAAATCCCATGCACACAAAAAAACTATGCTACACCACTAAATTTTGCATTCTTGACTCAAAGGCATAGTCAAAGTTTCCATTCAAGGTCATTTCGACAGAAAGTGGGTCACACACCCAAGAACCATTTTAAACTAAAATCTATAAAAAGGCTTAAAATGAGACTAAAATCCTCGGGACACCCAAAAAGGGTCATTATAGACCAAAGTTGAAATTCAGAGCTAATCGTGTTGATAAAATTCTCATTTGAGTGAAAATTCAAAGAATGTTGACCAAAATCAACTTTGGGCGAATTTTCAATAGCCAAAATGCTAAATTATTTCAACTCACACAAAAGGATTTCGTGCTCAATCCAACCATACTTCTAACCTAATTTTGCCATTCCAAAGTTGATAGAGCTAGCGAAATTTTGTTCTGAGGTTGTTTACCTATATTTCTTTACCAAACATAACTGTAACAACCCAAAAATTTTCAAAAACTCCTTATGATTGGTCTTTTATGATGTACTACTGTTCATGGCTAAGCTTTGGTAGCAACGGGTTGAGTTTAAGTGGCCGACACAAAATGTATCCTTTGGTGACCTAGAGAGGTCGCTTGGGCAGTGTAATTTGAACAGACATAACTTTTGATTTGGGTAAAAGAGTGTGAGATACTATATATCAAATTGAATATATTTGAGTTAGCTTTGCAAAGCAACTGGTTTCACTCAATTCAGAGTTCTGATGAGGATGTTATAATCTAAATAGTGGGACTACCTGAAATTCAAAAGACGTTGGAGATAAGCTCCGGAAAGTTGCCAAGGACAGGGCTACGGTCCATGAAACTTGTCACGGTCCATGTGGGGTGTCGTGGTATGGTCCAGTGATCTAGAGGTGGCCAGGAACCACCCCATGAGATAAGTCAATGGCCATGGACCATCAAATGGTCTGAAGCACTTTCACGAGCCGTGAACTGTCCCGTCAAGTGGGACAGTGGCTTGGCCAGTTTGTGGTTGGTCTTGGTGGCTAAGGTAAGCTTTCAAGTGGTCCAGAAGGTCCTCCAAGGTTTCGTGTTGAGATTTTGCTAAGCGTCATTGGACGGTGCAGTTGACGAGTCGTGTGGCACCTTCAAGGTGCATCTGGACGGTCCATGTGACCCTGGGTGCAGTTATTTGGTCCAATTTATTAATGGTAAATTCATGATTTAAAATTTCCTTAATCCCCTTTTTGGTATTCTAAGGTCTCCTAAACCCTTAAATCATCCCCCCAAACCCTCATTCATCCATTCAGACTCTCCTACACTCACTTTGGAAATTCTAAAACCCTCTTGGCCTCCATTGAAGAAAGCTTGAAATATTTGGGGAAGACAACCTTGATCAAGTTTGACCTTGCACATTGTTGGTAAAATTAAGGTATGTGAGACTTGATTCAAGGATCCTCTTTCATCCTTGAAGATCCTAAGAACCCTAAC
>JBCEWC010015758.1:0-13532 GCA_038996855.1 Solanum aculeatissimum
TTCATTCATGGCATATGCATGGTTATGGTTATGTTGAAACTCTTTATGAAACTCATGTTTTGTATGATATGATAAGTAAAGGCTTGTGATCACATAGTCTCTTTGTTATGGCTCTATGAGAATCATGGGTGCTTGCACCATCTTGACATGTTACAAGGCTTGATAGGATAAGATATTAGATGGGATACTCTTATTGAATTGACAAGATAAGATCATGAAACATTTTTGTAAGGTTTTGATAAGTTTTTACTCAAGCATGTATATAATTTGAACAACGGTTTCATTACGACTAAGTATGCATGTTTTGAAAGTAAATGTAAGTCTTCCAATTTAGATATTGCATGTACCTATACATATTCCTATGGGATAATACTTAGCACCGAGGGATTGTAGGCGGGTGGAATATATCCACAGGGTCCATACTCCTTTCTGTCAAACCATATGCCACCATGGGTCAATTCCCTAAATAGGGAACTCTGTTATGTTTCCCCTTGTTTAAGGGACTTACGGTACTACTTGGCAAGTAGTATTGGGTTCGGGTAGTGGCTCACTCGGGTATTTTTGTCTTTGTCGGCTGAGGTACATCCTTGCTATATATATGATCATAGGATTGCATCTCACGCATCATGGCATAACATCTTGTTATATTACTCTTTGGCTACGTGCATTCCTTTCGTAACAGTTGTACCCTTGACATGTCGTTTGGTCACAATATACTTCCCATATGCATTGCATGCCCGCATACTTAGTGCTTAATTGGGCTAACCCATATTCTTTTCTACATGTTCTAATCATGTAGGGGATGAGGGTGATATCTATGTTCTACCGGACTACGCTTGATCTCTTGTTGAAGATTTGCTAGTGGTGAGCCCTTTTGTTCAAGGGCAATAGCCAGCGTCTTTTTACCACTTTAATTTTATGTATTTACTTTCTATTAACTTTAGAATGAGCCCCAAACTTGTCGGGGCCCCACTCATCTATGTAGAGGCATTGTTGGACAAATCTTTACTCTTGTACGTTTTGGCTTGTATGTTGAATCTTTTCTTATATATGATGTTATTTAGCTTGAATCATGATTATGTTCTCATGTTATGATAATGGCTTGAATGTTATGTATGATGTATGACTATGTGCTATATGCAAGCATGCCTATCTCCTTCCCGTATTATCCCCATAGCTTGAGTCCCAAGTCCCCGAATCCCTAGATCTTATATGCTACATGCTTTAGCTTCCGCATTTTCGAACCGATGATGAGTGTATGATGCTATTATGGCTTGATCAAGGGTCTTTGGGTCCTCTTTCACCATGTCACATCTAGGCCCCCTATCCGGTTCGTGACAATTATATATCTTGAAAACGACCACTTTATCCTTCAAAAAGGAGGTATAAGTTGGGAGACATCAAGATTTTAGCATCGTTGCTGGAGTGTACGACTTAGACTAGCGTAATTTGAGTAATTCTAGAATTAATCCTTATTCCCCTCATTTTATATTTTTTGTTGTTTTTATTTTGTTTCAGCATGCAAGTGTAGTGTATGCACAACACTCTAATTCAAGGCAATACCTTGACTCTATTTGACCCCAAGATCCAAAAGAAACTAAGAAGAATGACCTAGAACAATGACAATAATGATGCAACGAATGAAGCGGTGAATGTATACAATAATGATAATCTACTTCCACTCGAGAATATTAATAAATCACCATAGGAAATTCAGGCCGCAACTCACACATAGAATCAATATCAGTTTGATCTTATGGCAATAGATGTCATGGGAGCTATTGTGTTACCTCCACTACCAGATGACACAACGTTTATCGTATCTAGTGGGTTGCTTCAAATGTTGCAGAATCATGGGTTGTTTGTGGGCCTACCATCAGAGGATCCACATAACCATCTACACAATATTGTATTCATCTACAAGAGCATGATGGGAAGTCAGAATCTGTCGATGGATGTTGTTGATCTCCGTGTCTTCCCATTGTCTCTGACAGACAATGCAATGCTATGATTATCCGAGCTCCCACAGAGTTCAATCACCAGCTGAGCAGAACTGTAGAAGGACATTTTGGAGAGGTTTTTTCTGAGACCAAAGAAGTTGAAGTTGAAGGACCAAATCAACAACTTCGAGCAATTGTCTAGAGATTTGATCAGTACCACATGGGAGAGGTTTACAAAGTGTCTGCGGAGTGTCCCTGACTACAAGATTACTGATGAAGCCTTGGTGAAAATCTTCTATCGAGCCTTAGATGAAAATACCTAAGTTGTCGCTGACACTATCATGGAAGGCTCGTTTTTAGATCGTTCATTCCAGAAGGTTGCTTAGAAGTTGGAGAGAGTGGTCAAGACTAATCGTGTATAGGGGAGAAGGGATGAGTCAATTACCAAAAGCTCATTTTCTATAAGTACTAATTTGGGTCAACCAAAGATAAATGAAGACATGATGAAAGAGCTTGTGCGGATCAGTACCAATATGGAGTTGTTTATGAAGCAAAACCAAGAACGTGTGGATGTAGCAATTCATTAGCATCCACAAGAAACTATGTACAAGGAGCCTTAATATGAAAAACACACTTTCTTCATCACTGATCAGATGGTGAGTTTTTGGACCAACGCCGAAGGATCCAATCAGGACTATTGGTGCCAAGGTTAAAGAAACTAAGGTCAAAACTTTAATAGGAATGACGCCTTCAGAGACAATAATTAAGGAGGCTACTATGACATGAATAAGGGCTAGGACAAAGATGCTGATTTGGGACGCAGAGATGGTTAGAAAAATGGTCTGTATGTTCCATCACATAATCAAGATTCTGGTGCTAGTAGTTCTCGAATTGAGGAGATATTTGATTGACTGTTGAAGAAGTCTAATTCTCAGGATAGGACCTTGAAGGGGATTAAATCTAACATCTCTAGTATTAATTAAAAATTCGAGTCTCATTCTATTTCTGTCAAGAAGCTGGAACAACAGTTCAGTCAAATGTTGACTTAATTAAACCAGTTCCAGAAAGGTACATTGCCCAACAACATAATTCAGAACCCAAAGAATGATAGGTAGTATATGGAAGTGACTATACATGGCGGCAAACAAACCATCGACCCTATGATGCCAGTCCATGATGAAGATGTTTGTGAGGAGATAGTTGAGACCAATTATGTAGAGACAAAAGATATTCGTCCCAAGGATGGGGACAATGATGCATCGCCAACACCATAAAAGTTGAAACCCACTCCTAGACCCCCTCCTTCCTTCCCTTAGAGACTAAAATAAAAGGAGGAGGAAGGTAAATTTCAGTACTTCATCTCCATGGTGAAGCAACTCTCCATCAAAATTCCTCTCATTCAAGCATTAGAGAAGATGCCTGGGTTTGCAAAGTTCATGAAGGACTTGGTTACAAAGAAGCGGACTATGCGTCAGGTGCTCTCTCAAGAGTTACAACATTGCAGTACGATATCCACAAGTTCCTTAGTGTAAAAGTGAGAATATATTGAAGCATTCACCATACTATGCACAATTGGAGATGTTGAGTTTGCAAGGGAATTATGTGATCTAGGAGACAACATTAATATGATGCCCCTTGCAGTGTTCAAGAAGCTAAGCTTAGGAGCCCCTACTTCTATGAGCATGTAATTGTTGATGTCTGACAAAATGGTGAGGAATCTTATAGGAATACTGTATGACGTCGTTGTGAAAGTTGAGAAATTCATATTCCCCACAAACTTTGTGATCCTTGATTGAGAAGTTGACTTTGAAGTAACAATAATCTTGGGAAGGCCCTTCCTAGCCACTGGGTGAGCACTAGTGGATATGGAATAAGGCCAACTCAAGTTTTGATTGAATGAAGAAGAAGTCATCTTAACATTTGTCAATCAATGAAGAGGCCCGATGAATTTAAGGTGGAAGTTTAGGCACTTGATGAAGGCAACCCAAGATATGTGATGTAATTGTAGTTGTTATGTTTTATTTATAATTTTTTAGACCTGCAGGTAGTTTAGTTTAGCATTTTTTGGTATACGTTTTGGACTTTAGACTAAGGTAACAGTGTGGTTTATAAAGGTTATGCAGGAACAATGCCAAGTATGACATTTTTTGCTAAAGAAGCATTAGAAAGTGCTTCTACGATTGGTTCTACGGGCCATGGTTCACACCATGACCAATACACTTACTCGTAGAACACTTACAGTTAGCAAACGGTCGTGCACTCCAGTCCACGAGCAAACTTTATGGCCCGTAGAATAAATTACTAGTTGTGAATGGGGCTCATGGTCACCAGGTAAGATTCCTAAATTTGTCTAAGTTTTGGAGGCTTCTATGCCCCACTCTGCAAGTCGTATGTCTATATACAGCCCGAAGATGGGTCTGTGAAACCAATTTTTCAAAAAAGTCTTTGGCACACTACGAGACCAGGAATCTATGGACCATAGAACTCTCTACAACCCATAGTCATGGTTTTGTAGGGCCTAAGCCTAATACTCATACGACCCAGTCAACATATAAAAAGAGGGGTAAATAAAATTATCCTTCATTTCTTACCTAATTTCCTAAACGTATGAAGAATTTCTAACCACTGTTTTAACTACCACCATAAATTCTGGCCAACTTTTCGATGAGATTCTGGAGTCATAAGGTTTCACTTTTCTGGTTTCCTCCTTCAATTTCTTAACTTCTTGAACAAATTTTGATAAGTTTTCAACTTTGATTTTTAATTTCATACCCAAAATTATTTAATTAGTTTAGAGTGTTGTTGGGAACGGTAACTTAAGATAAGTGTGATCAAAATAAGTGTGCGTATGTATGTGAATTCATGTTTGATTGAAATCAATTGAATGGTCACCGATTAATTAACCCTTGTAATACTGGAAAGTGTTTTCAAAATTGTCTATGTCATTTTTGTATGCTTTGTTCGACATCGGATAAGTCACATGTCATTGAAACTATAGTCGAATTATTTGCTTAAAATAACATGTGATTGTGCGCGTTTGAATTTGTAAATAGGTGGTAGAAATGTGATTTCATGCATAATATGATAGTTATTGTGGTAGTTTTAAATAGTCAAGCATATAGGGTGTTGGGTCTTGTATTGGGAATATGTGTGTGTATGAATTGGTTGCTTCAATGCTGAGTTAAAATATGTTACCGTGTTGATGAAATCGATGTAAGACCCATTTGATAGGCTTAGGAGACCTAAGCTACTGGAGTCTTCACACCACGAGGGTCTTTTATGATATGTGGAATTATCCACGAGCCATGGTTGCCCCTCATAGGAAGAACCAGTAACCTAGGGTTTCTGACACTCCATCAGACGAGACCTTCTATGGGTTATAGTTTTGGCTATGACCCGTAGATAGGTCTCATAGGGTGATGCGTGCAAAGTGTTAAGTCTTGAACCAAATCTACATCTCAACCTATGGCTCATAATTTATTCTACGAGGCGTACTTAGTCTCATAGGTGTAGTGCCAGTGACTTAGTTTACTATACCGTGCAACCTATGAAGGCCTTCTACGAGCCGTAGGTTTCCCTATCGATCATAGATGAGCCTTCATAGGTTCTTCTACCACTTCTTTTTGGCTATCATATTGCTTTTCATTCCTATACCTGTGAGGCTAATAAGTGTGCTACTTGTGTGATTACAGGTACTATGTCTCCAAAACCCGGACATGACGAGATACGGGCCATGTGGGACCACTACATGATCAGACCATAAAATCTAAGGCTTCTCCCAAGGCTAGGGGATCTATAGAGAAGTTTGGTGTCAATCCTGATTCGAGCATCAAACCACGATAGACTCGGGCAACTACCAGACAGACAGTGCTGACCCGTACATTAGTCATAGTTGTTTGACCTCCCCAATCTGATAATAGAGGTAACAGACACAACAACTCTATCTAGATAACCTCTACTAGAGAGGAGTTAGGGTCTGAAGCAAGGGAGAGAGATGGCTCTAGTTCAGGAGAGGAGTCAGATTCTGACGTTGTAGAGTCCACCCAAGAAGCACCATCATCCCCATATGCCTTGACTAGTAGATGGTAAATGCCCCAGATACAGTGGGTGTATCGAGATGATATACGACATGATAAGTGGGGTCTCCAGGCCAACACCATATTTGAGGAGCCTTGACTTATTACTATTAGGTTTCATATTATCCTTGGGCTCCTAGATACCATAGCCCGATACATGTTTGAGTGGCTAGCGGATCCATCAAGGAGGTACTCCTCAATGATGGTTAGAGATTTCTATGCGTCATACACAACTATCATTGCTCATTCGACCCTAAAAGGGAAGGGATACCTAACACAACCACTACTTACTCAAACAAAGGTGAGGGGAGTCTCCATTGATATATTCGAGGCCAATATCTTTTAGGTTCTATTTTATCCCTAGTATAAGGCTCCAATATTCACTGCAGAGTTTGACTATAGACTGAGCTAGACTCGAGATCAAATCTTGATAAAGGATGCAACCCACAGGTATTGATGAGATAGATCACTAACTACATTTCTGAGCAGGGCCAGGACCCTGACTGGGTTTCCACACCATCAACAATCGTTAAGGCTTCACTCTGCTTCACCGGGAAGTTTTGGTGGGATGTAGTACGATCACGGATCCGGCCAACACATGTTGATAACAAACTCACACCAGATCACGCAATATTAGTTGCAAACATCTTGTCTAGCTATGACATTGACTGGGCCAGATTGATAGCAGAGCAAATTCATGAGGAGGCCTTGAAGAGATCCACCTCTATCCCATTTCCTTGCCTGATATACATACTTTGCTTAGCAGCAAGTAGGGGTGTCAAACGAGCGGGTTGGGTTTAAATTGAGAGTGTTAAAATGGGTTGAAATAGAAATTGGGTTGGGTTATAGCCCGCCCAAATTTACTTTGGGATCAAATGGGTTGGGCTTAAATGGGCTAAAAATTCGGGTTGGGTCATGACCCGCTCAATCTTAATAATTCTAATATATTATTTTTTATAACCACAATTTAATTTCAACTCAAAAAATAAAATAAAAAAGTTACAAATTGATAGATAAATGATTAAAAATATAAAATAGATAGAAAACATACATTATATCAATGCAAGTAAAGAACTTTAGAACGGGTTGAAATTGGAGATGCAATTGGGCTCAATTGAAGATTCTTTTGATATGGGTTAAGGCTTGAACGGGTTGAGATTGAACCCAATCAAAATTATCTCAAGCCCAACCCATAAAAGTTTGGGCGGGTTATCTATATTTGGGCTTATTTTGACACCCTTAGCAGCAAGTGTAGGTAGTAAACATCAGGTGGATACTCTAATTGAGGTTTAGAGGACACTGGATGTCAGCCTGATTAAGGATGATGAGAATCAGGTGGTACTCTGATGAGCACGACAACCTCCACTCCATATTCTAGAGATGTTCGTCGGAGTACCACTGTCTGAGCCTCTATTTTCTTCCACCAATGTTGCTCCTACCATTGATGGGACCCCATAGGCTGAGACTAATTAAGAGGAGGGTCCCAATATATCTACTACTACCACTTTTGCACCAGAGGTGGTGCTCATATCTCCCATAGGCATACTATACGTGTTTGTGATATCTATTTAGACCATGGCTCAGAGATTGGTCAGGGATGAGACTTAGCTGGTGTAGTTACAATAGTAGATCAGGCCGTGGGTCTGCCAGGCCATTTTTGAGGCTAAGGAGAGCATGAGGACATACTGTGCGGCCACTATCGAGGATAGGTTGATACTAGTACACGACCGCATAGATGTATTTGAGAGGAGAGTAGAGTAGAGCCGCACTTTAGCCCAACTTCCTGATCTAATTGTGATACAGATGGAGATTTAGCAGCTTTGGGGTGAGATGAGAGTAGCAGCAGCAACACCAGTGGTCTTCTCGACGCCTGACACTACTACTGAGACATTCATTGTTTTTTTTTTCCAATTAGGAGGTACCACTCTGAGCCTCTGGGAAGAGGCTTTGTTCTGTGACTGATGATCCAGATGCCATAATATGGAGGTAGAGTTAATAGAGATGTAGCAGTTCAAGGCTGCCAGGCGGGGCTCTATTGCAGATGAGCAGGCATATTAGGCTCATGATCTTGAGAGGATGAGGGGTGCTAGACCCTCTGGACATTCTTCCTTAATTGAGGAGATCACCAGACAAGTTGTGGGTGGTCAAGCACAGCCAGAGACTGGCGCTTAGGCACCCAGGTATGTTTTTTGACCCCTAAGCTTTGATTCTATTATATTTTGTGCATTGAGGATAATTAAAACTTTTTTTGATGGGGTCTGGGTAGTTATAGGTCTCGGTGAAGTCTGAGTAGACAAGACCTATAACTATCCCAATTTTTAATTTCAAAACGTTTTCGTGCCTGTGTTCTTTTTCCTTGAGGACATTTACTTTCTGTTGAATCGACATGTTTATGATGTGTAGGTAGTAATAGTAGCATATTGTACAAAGGTCTATGACATATGTTAGTTTTTATTAAAAAAGGATACCCATCAAAAGTATTGAGTAGTCGATAACAACCATGTAATCTTGATGATTGACAGTTCTTGTTCTTATATGTGAGGTCTAATTCTGGTAAAAAAGCATGATATGAGAGGCTGAGTTGATAGTGTAATCAGTGCCAAGTATGTGTGAGCTTATTTGCATGATTCTTGTATTATGTTTCAATTCAGAACTTGCCCTGTTACTCTGACTTAGACTATAGGTTAGTTGGTTAGGAAAGGATCTTAGGAAATTGTTCATGTTAGTCCACTTAGCCTAAATGACCAACCAAATGCATAATATATCCCTTATTCTGAATGTTTAAGCATGACATGTACGTTTTGTTTGTAAATACCTAAGTAACATAGCCTTGTTGATAGTAAAATCTTGAAATTAGGCCTGGTCCTTCCTTGAATATTGTGCACCTTAATTGACGCAAAAAACTTAAGTTGAGGGTGGCTACCAAATATGACCCTGGTTCATAGGTTGGATATTGTGCATTTCAACTCAGGCCAAAATTCTAAGTTGAGGTGGCTGGTGTAAGGAAAGTCACACGATATAGGGTGGAAGCTAGTGATACAGAAAAAAGGGGATAAACATTATGTTGTGGGTGCGAGGAAAATAAATAGATGCCTAAGAAATAAGGTGAAAATAAAAAAAATATGAAAAACAAAAGGCAATGGGCTATGAATGGGAATAAAGTACTCAGAAAAGCTTAAAATGGAAAAAAGGAGAGAATGAGTTGGTAGGTAAAAAGTGTAGAATAATGTAGTGTCAAGGAGGGTTGTTTGTCACTATGTTCCTAAAACATCATACCAAAGCCCCCTGAGCCTACATTACAAGCCAAGAAAGTCCTATAGTGATCCTAGTCCAAGTAGTCGAAGGTCATAATTATGAGTATAGGGGCAAGCATATGGTATTATGGACAGTGTTTGAATATCTATTGTGAGTGTGAGTAATTTTTGTGTAGTCCCAAACATTGAATCTGAAAATACTATCATGAGTGCGATGTGAGAGTTCTTTTTATGAGGGCATTTTTATTACACTGTTGATTCTAGACTATTACAGTGATTGTTGCTTATCTGTGGTTGCCTTGCTTGTCATAGTTGTGCTGTCACATGTATTGATCTGCATTGGTTGGTTTGATGACTATTTGATATGCATTCATGAGTAGGGTGGGTATCTGTGCTTAATTTTGATATAAAGTATTCCATTAGATTGAGGTCTGTGTGTTACTATACTGCTTATGTAGATTAAGTCCGTCGCTTGAGGACAAATAATTTTAAGTTGAGGGTGTTATGTGCTGCCAAAATACAACACCGTTGATGCTTAAAACTTAGAATTTTGTGTGTTCTCAAAGCGATATTTATGGGTTTGATATGTTTTTATGTTTGTTTCACAGGATTACAGAGTTGACATGATTTTAGGCTGAAGTCTGCAGAATTGCAGCTTTATAAGAGAGTACGAGATACTCTATAGGCCGTGGATACTTCCACAAGCCATAGAGTGGTTTCGTAGCTGGGATCTAGTGAAGGGCCTATTTTCTAAAGTTACATCTACGAACTGTCAGATGAGCCGTGAAGATTTGTATGATTCGTAGATGAGGTTCCGTACCCTGAAGATCAAATTTTGGGATTTTCTGAAAAGTCATTAGACAAAACCCTATACGGGACATAAGCCTGAATATGGCTTGTAGAAAGGTCTTGTAGAAGTGCATCCCAATTTTGAAGAATGAAGTTTACGAAATCCCGATATGGGTCGTAGAACTCAGTATGACCCGTAACCCTGTTCGTAGTGCCTACTGACTCAGTTTTCCAATTTTGTTTTGGTTTTGGTTTCTAGTTATTATAAATAGATTTTTAGATTTCTTTATAGGAGAGGACACACCAGTTAGAGAAACAAATATAGAGAAATACTTGGAGAACTCTTCTTTGGTGATTTTATTATCAATTGTATACATTGTGATTTCTTGCAGATTGGGAATTTCTTGTTTTTAACTTTATCATTGTAAGTGTGTCACGACCCGGGAGTAGAGCCTAGATGTGACATGACGAAAGAGAACTCAAAAGTCCTCAATCAAGCCATCTTAGCATCATCGTACACATCATTGGTTTGGAACTGCATAATATAACAAGAAGTACATAATTCTAAGGGATTATGGGGATTTAGACTCAAGCTATGGGGATGTCATCGGCAATGGGATTTGCATGAATCACATAGCACATAACAAGTACATTCTAAGGGACGGGTAAGTATGACTCAAGATATGTGGGCAAGGAGGGACCTAGGACTTTTCATATAAACACATTCTCATCCAACAAATCATAATGGTATAAGCATAATCATAGTCAAAGAATAGATAGTCATAGCATCACAATTAGGCATATAAACGACGTACAATAGAATCCAATATGTCCAACAATGCTTCTGCATGGAATAAGGTGGGGGTCACGACATAACCCAAGCTCACCCTCAAGTCATAAGATAGATAAGAAAAATAAAACATAAGATAGAAGGAGGTGGGGTTTGCCCTTGAAGTATAGGGCTCACCACTAGTAATAATCCCAGATCTTAACTAAACATCCAAAGATGGATAGATGTTGTCTCAGGTCACTACATGGTTAGATCATGTAGACAAAGAATATGGGTTAGCACATATAATGCACTAAGTATGCGGAGATGCAATGCACATGAACGTGAGCCTAAAATAAGCTAGATGACAGGGGCACATATATACATATAGAAGGAACGTGTAAACAAGGGAGAATATTATATCAATATGCCATGAAATTCATGATGCATGAATGCAAACATACATATTCATAGCGGGGATGTGACCTCAACCAACAAAAAGAGAGACCATGTGAGCTACTACTTGGAATTGGACTACTTGCCAGGTAGATCCCAAGTCATCCTAAACATGGAAAACAAAACAAGTCATCCCACAATAGGAGAAATCCCATGTTGGCACATGGTTTGACGGAAAGAAGTATGGACCTTTGGAGATAGTCCACCCAGACTCCAATCCCTCGGTACTAAGTCTCATCCCATGGGAATACATATACATAAGCAAGCTTTCAAAATGGAGATTCAATACTTTAAATCAATGCAATGCAAGGTTGGGCTAAAAAGCCAAATTGTAATTCAATTCTTTCCATAATTAGGCTAAAAAGCTAAACAAGAGTTCAAGTACCAAATCAAAAGATCAATGCATAGGAGTAGCTCATTCTAACAAGTACAAGATGGTGTAAACACCTAATATGATCAAAGAGACAAGTCAAGACAAGATGTGATCACATTCTAGTCATATCCCATGTCTTACCGAAGTCAAGTCAAGTCAAGTCAAGTGGGTCTAAGCCCATACCAAGAGTTTCATCAAGTCAAGTTTCCATGCTCATTAATGCAAATTCCATGAATGATCAACTAATATCATAGGTAATTGATATCAACACTTAAATCATCATAATAAAATAGATTCATAATTAAATCATACGGAAATCAACAGTTAAAATCATAGTTCATACTACCCATGCTTGAATTTAAGAATTAAAAGGACATGCATATTTAAACCTTCATAAATCCAATGGAATTCAACAAATTAGGGATTAATTCACCTTAAAATCAATAAGTAAATACAACCCATACTTCAATTTAATCAAAACAATAATAGATTTAAAGACCCATTTCCAAAGTAAGCTTAATTTCATAAAAATTGAAGAAGAAGAGTTTTGGGTCTTCATGGTTGAAAGGAGAACCATGAATCAATCCCACATACCTTAGATAACCAAGAATAATAAAGAAGGAACTGAATTGGAAAGAAACAAACCCTCCTTAAATCCCCAATTGAATCTTCAACCTCAAGACTAGTAGAGAGTAATTTTGGATTTTAATTTGAGAGTTTGAAAGAGGAATGAGAGTTAATGGATGATTAAAATCGGATTTGGGGGCTTAGGATAGGTTTAAAGGTCATAAAAGACCTTAGGAATGGGTTAAATTATCAAAAATACCTTAATAAAATGCGACCTAGAAGTTTAACCCGAAGCTCTCACGGATGATCTCACGGGTCGTGAGGCTCGCTGACCCAGCCCAGGCAGTCCGTATGAAAATAAGCATAACCTTTTACTCAAAAATCAGAATTGAGTGAAAACAGTTTTGTTGGAAAGCTAATTCAAAGAGCTTCAATTTATTATGTAAGGGGTCACCCATTTCGTCTTGTGGTAAGAGATATGACCAGTTAAAGTTAACCCCTCCAACTGTCCAAATGAAATTTCATACTTGGAAAAATTGTCACTTCAACACCCAAATAGACCACTTCACGAACCATTTGATGTCACATGGCTCATGAAGGGTTAGTATGTAAAATTTCTTGGCCAAAATATTGCTTTCAAGGCTAAGTCTCCATTCACGAGCCACCACACGGCCAGTGAAGTGTCACACGAGCCGTGTGGAGTTCATGTGATAGACGTCTTGGTCTAAACCTTCAATTTAAGGCCAAATACTCCACACATACAAGGCCAAGGGCCACCTCAAGGCTTTTCCACGCTTAAAACCAAGTTTTTGAAGAAATCATCACCTAAGTGCATCCTTACGGACCGTGAGTGGTCACACGGTCCGTGAAGGCTACAATGAGAGTGCCTTAGCCAATTTCCAGAAAAGATCCATGTGCAGGCAGTCCCACCCAAAAGGCCATAACTTCTTCATCCAAACTCCAAATCAAGTGAAACTAAGTGCGTTGGAAAGATAATTCAAAGATATTCAATTTTATAGGTCATAACCCTCCCTGTTCTACTTGTGATAAGAGTTATGATAATTTAAATTCAGTACTTCCACAAGGCGTCAAGAAAAAAACTCAACCAATGCGATTTCTTTGAATACGACCATTCAAGAGAGATTCATGAAGATCATTAACCACCTAAAATAAGTTAAATCATATCTCAATCGAGATTACTGTAACACCCCGTATTTTCCACATGCTAGTCCTATTTATATAAGACTTGATGCAGCCTTGCGATGTTGGTGGTGGACTATGTTTTCCTATGAATGGGGGTAATTTGAA
>JBCEWC010015760.1:0-13531 GCA_038996855.1 Solanum aculeatissimum
CTTCATGAAATTCAAGTTTAAATCAACCTTAAAATACCTAATTTCTATAGCACATAATCCCAATCAACTAATTACTTAAAAATTTAAAGAACCAAACCTTAATTGAAAACTTAAAAATCAAATTTAAAGAGGAGGGTTCTTGGGTCTTTAAGGATGAAAGTAAATCCTTGAATCAAAACCCATATACCTTATAATTACCAAATGAATTGAAGAATTAAGCAAGAAAGGATTGTATTCTCCAAATTTCTTCAAGCTTTCAACAATGGAGGCCAAGAGAGTTTAGGAATTTTCAAAAAGTAATGAGGAGCCTTTGTTTTATAGGGAAATGACCAACGTTAAGAGGTTCCCCAGCCTCTTAACCAGTCAGGGGTTGGGCAACACCCCCAAGCTATAACATAAATAAATACATTCAAAATAAAAAGTTTTTGGTGGTTAAAGGTAAGCCAATATCATAACTCCCTTTAACCAATATATAGAGACGGCCAATCCTAGTTAATAATCCATGAAAACAACCTATAAAATAAAACTAAGAAA
Source organism: Solanum aculeatissimum (assembly GCA_038996855.1). Lineage (NCBI taxonomy): Eukaryota > Viridiplantae > Streptophyta > Magnoliopsida > Solanales > Solanaceae > Solanum > Solanum aculeatissimum. Next base: position 535 of record JBCEWC010015760.1, read on the forward strand.
ACCATAAATAAGGGAGACTCTCCCCTTACAACAATAAATTAATTACAACAAAATAAAAAGGAACACAAATCTTCAAAACAGCTATAGTTTCCAGAAAACCATATCCAGTTTGAAGACATATGCGACCAGAAGCTCATTTCATGGGGTTTCTTGATTCTTTTTGTTTTTCGTCTCCTAAATGATTCCATTCCAGCTTTGTCCATTTGAAAATTACCCCTAGCTTCCCTTGGTAGTTGTTGCACTGTCCAGAACATTTGAGGAACCTGTTTGCTATGTCCCTCCTTAGAAAGAGCATCTGCCACATTGTTGGCTTCCCTGAATACATGCCTGCAGAGAAAAGAAGAAAAATAGGTGATAATATTTGTAATTTTTGTTACTACCTATGAGACAGCCCATGGAGGGGCAGTCTGTTCTTTGTTCCAATGTACAACAAGTTGAGAATCCAATTCTAAACTAACTTTTTCAAGTCCCAGCTGTGCACACCAATAAAGCCCAAAATATGCAGCCTCCAGCTCAACCAAGTTGTTAGTCCCTTCCCCAGCATGATAAGGACAAGCAAAGATTAAGTCCCCTGTTTGACTCTTGCAGATCCCCCCAGCCCCCATGCTACCTGGATTGTGGATGCAAATACCATCTGTATTGAGTTTCACAACATCACAGGTGGGGGTCTGCCAGATTACCTTGCTAACTTTCATCTCATGAGCACACTTCTCAACCATAAAAGTAAGATCCTTCCAATTGAAAGGCAAATTAATATGAGGATAAGTTGTGGTGAGAAGGTTCCATGTATCCTTGAAGATAGAATATTTTACTCTTTCCCCATTTGATTGAGTACCTCCAAATTTACTTGCACATCTATTTTTCCAAAGGTTCCAACAAACAAAGATTGGGGTAGATTGGAGGATAAGGCTGTGAGCATCATTCTTCCCCTTGGTAGTCCACCACTTCATTACCAGAATCCTCAATAGAGGCTGATTACAGTCCACACCCAGATTGTTAGCCACATACTTCCAAATGAATTTAGAAAAACTTCCAGAAACAAAGATGTGGTCAATGGTTTCCCTGCCAGGTCTATAGCAACATACACAGTCAGTTGGTTGTTGGCAAAAAGTAATAAGCTTCTCATTTGTTAAAAGTTTTCCTCTTAGAGTTCTCCAAAGATAAAAGGAGCATTTAAAAGGAATCAATATGTGCCAAGTGTTGGAGTTGATAACAGTCTTGTTCCTCTTCTCTCTTACTAGATTCCAGGCTGAAGAACAAGTAAAAAAACCATTGTTGTTGAGTTTCCATTGTACCCTATCTCTGATACTTGGAGAATATTGGAAGTTGTGGGAAAGAATATTGCGGATGAGATGGGGGGAGCATGCTGAATAACCTTTTCCACATTTCACTCTCCATGATGTAAATAGGCTGCCACTCTGGTATTGTTAAACTTAGATACATATGGGTTGTGATAGACTAAAGGGCCCACCCCTAGCTAGTCATCCCACCAAAAATATGCTGAACCAGAGTGTATTTTCCATTGAATATGAGGTTCAATCTTATCTCTGTGAGTTGTCATCTGCCTCCAAGTAATAGATTGTCCACTGTTCCACTTTTTCTTTGTGGGATTTTCCCTTTGGAAATACTTGGACATTAGAAAGTCCCCCCAAAGGGTGTTTTTAGTCTTGAACACCCACCAATGATTGTATTGCAAAGAGGTAGCAACATCCTTTAGTTACCTAACTCCAATACCCCCCTCCTGGAAGGGAAAACTCAGATTCTTCCAAGAAGACCAGTGGTACTTCTTTTTTCCTGTCTCCATCCCCAAAAGAAATCATCCATAAGGCTCTGAAGCTGTTTAAGAGTAGTATCGGGGGGGACAGTAGAAAACAAGATTTTAGCATGCCAACCTATAATTCTGTTAACCACTTTGGAAACTAAGGAAGAATAATATATCACCCTCTCTCTCCCAAAATAAATGAGGCAACCTAAATAGGTTAGGGGGCCAGATTGTTGATTGAACCTAGTCAGCTTGTTGATCCTCTGAATTGTACTGTCAAACGCTGATCTGGAACCATAAAATGGCTTTTGGCCTTGTTGATCATCTTCCCAGAAGTCTCCTCATAAGAGGTAAGAGTCTGCATAATCAGGTTAATAGAACTTCTCCTCCCAGTTGTGAAGATAATAATGTCATCAACATAGTTTATATGATTAACTTATGGGCCTTGAGGAGCCATAAAGAAACCATAGTACTTGGGATGATAAATGAGATTATTTAGAAGTCTGGACAGTACCTAAGCGCCAATAATAAATAAAGCAGGTGAGAGGGGGTCCCCTTGTTTCAAACCTCTAGTAGAATAAAGAAACCATGCCTAGTGCCATTAACTATGGCAGAGTACAATTTTTCAGCAATAATCCTCCATGCCATATCAATAAACACCTCACTGAACCTAAACCTTCTTAGAACCAGACAAATGTAAGACTAGGAAGCCCTGTCATAAGCCTTAGCTATCTCCAATTTAATCACCACATTACTTCCTCTAACAGGTTTCTTAATCTGATGGATAATTTCCTGAGCTAACATAATATTCTCAGAAATATTTTTGCCCTTTACAAATCCAGCCTGGTTGGGAGAGATTATGTTAGGCAGAATAGGAGCCAGTCTGATGCACAGAAACTTAGAGATGATTTTGCAAATAAAATTGCTAAGGCTGATAGGCCTAATATCAGAAATGTTGTTAGGATTGGCCACCTTAGGGATCAGTACCAAGCAAGTTTGGGAAAAGTATTTAGGTAGACATTGGCCATAAAAAAATGCTTTAATCACAACCAACAGGCCATCCTTGATAATCTCCCAACATACCTGATAAAATTTGCCATTAAAGCCATCTTGCCTAGAGGCTGAGTATGGATTCATAGAAAACACTACTTCTTTAAGATCTTCCAAAGTAGGACACCTCTCCAGGTACCTATTTTGTTCCTCAGAAATAAGCATGGGAATACACTGAAGAATCTTATCATTTACCACCTTCTCCTCCCCTGTGAAGACTTCCTGGAAGTACTCAGTCACAGCATTAGCAACCTGTTCCTCACCTTGTGCCCAGTCACCATTTTTATCCTTAATAATGTGGATGTAAAGTCTCTTCCTCCTTCCCCTTATCAAAGCATGGAAATAATTGGAATTTACATCCCCTTCCTGAAACCAATGCAACTTAGTCTTTTGTTTGAGAATAGAATGCTCATACTTCATATATTTAATGTACTCAACATTGGAAGAATGAAGATTACTCCTGTTATGAGCAAATTTATCATTGATAAGATCTTCCTCAGCTTGGTTGACTTTTAGCTCAAACCTTTTTATTTTGCTGAAAATATCCCCAAAAACCTCCTTAGACCACATGCTAAGGGAGGATGCCACTCTTTTAAGCTTCTGGTGGAAATTCCATATAGGACCTTCTGAAACATTCTCAGCCCTACTCTTCTCAATCACCCCCAGAAACTCCTAATGATCAGTATAGAAATTGAGGAATTTAAAGTACTTAGGAGAAGCAAACTTGGGATCTGTCATCTCAAGTAGCAAAGGGCAGTGATCAGATCCTGTGCTAGATAGATGAGTAACACTGGTGGGGGGCATCAAGTTGAGCCAATGATCATTAACCATTGCTCTATCAAGCCTTTTCCATATCATTGCCCCTATACCTCTATGATTAGACCAAGTGAAATTATGACCACTGAAACCTATATACATTAATCCACAAGCTTTAGAGACAATAATGAATTCAAAACTCTTTACCATATTGTAGGGGAGACCCCCCATCTTTTTCTCAGGGTAGGAGATGACATTAAAGTCCCCCACAGTACACCAAGGCAGACTAGTATTGGAATTAGCTAGCATATTGTCCCATAAAGGCCTTCTGAGAGAGTCCTTACACTTGACATAAACAAAGGTAAACATACAAGGATTAGATCACCTATCATGAGAAACATTACAAGTAATGGTATGGTCCCCATTTTGAATAACTCTGCAATCAACATTCTTGGTCCAAAAAACCCAAATCTTACCATTTGGATTATTCACAGAATTATCCATTTGAAGGATGGTTTTGAAGGCCTGAAGATGAATATTATTGGAGAATGGCTCAAGAATAACAATGATGTCAATATGATGGATGCTCTTGAGATATATAAGTCTATCCAGAACACCCTGGGTTTTGATACCCCTCACATTTCATATAAGACTCTTAATCATTTCTTAACTTTAGAGGTTTGGAGTTTTGTCTTTGGTCTAGAGATTTGCACAGGTGTTGAATGAGAGGGGCTAGTCTGTTTGAGAGTTGGACTAGAGTGATGGAAGCCTCTAGGTGACAGACCCTGTTCTAGTGACACTTTTGCACCTCCTCATCCTCCCTGTCAGCTGAGGAGCAAAACGCTTTGATAAGTTGTTCACTAGTTGCATCTTCTTCCTCTTCATTATCTTCTATAGGGAATCGATGCTTATCTAACTCATCCTCTGAATTAAGCACCCCATACTCATCAAAGTCCACTTTTTGATTAGGGAAGGTATTGAGAGTACATAATAGAACATCACTGTCATTCCCTGCTTGCTACTATTGGTGAAGGTGGCATAAGGGATCCTCCTCATTAACCAAAGTAAACTGCTTACAAACACTGTCCCCTGCTGACCCTTCAACCTGTATAGTAGAGGTCCCCTCAGTTTATTTCTTTAAGGAATCCCTCCTTTTTGTTGCTTGGTTTTTTTTTCTTAGTCTTGGACCCTGTGACACTTGTGCTAGCCAGTGAGCCCAAATTCTTTGCCATTCCTCCCGGGGGGACTGTTGAACATTAGTGACTTGATGTTGCTTGTCATATTAGATACCACTTACAGAGGGTACAGGGGAGATAAAATCAAATTTCCAGAAGTTCCACTCCCTCCCATTGTTTCCCCATCCTGCATGTTAGATTGGCTCTCCTCATTTCCTTCCACGTCTCCCAAACCACTAGTAGAACAAGGGGTTATAGGGGATGGGGAAGGAGGGGCAGGGGTTACAGAATAAATATGGGGGATGGGATCCTGCTCCTGACCAGAAAAAACAGGAGCAGTGACCCCATGGGGGGATAGGTCAATACCATTGCCTTGAGCTTCCTCAACTGTAGTGTTTAGGGTCTTCAGGGTCTCCCCAGCAGTTTGATTCTCCCTAGCATCAACAACTTCAACCATCTTGGACTTCCCAAAGTCAGTCCCTGCATCAAAAATATTACTTGTGGGCAGCCATTTCTTTTTCTCTTCTTGTTGTACCTGAGGATTTTGTTGATTTATTGGCTTATTATTTTTTCTGTTTTTCCTCTTTTGAGTTTGCCACTCATCAGTGTAGTCCAGAACTTTTCCTTTATCCCCTCTCTAAATTTGATCTCTAGCACCTGTAATTATAGGGACAAGAGAAGTAATAGTGGTATCAACTAGCTCATTAGGACTTTGACTTACCTGGCCATCCTGTTTTGCAGTAGGCTTATCTCTGGACTGTTCTATATCTGCCTCCTTCTTTCTCTTGTTTTCCTCATCTCTGTGTTTCACTGTACAGACTTGAATAAGGTGTCCCTGATGTTCACAGTAGGTGCAATAACTAGGCAAACCTTCATAATGAATAGGTTTCCATCTCTCTATAGTGAAGTCCTTCTCTTCAGTTCCCATCCAAACATGGGAGGGCCTCTCTTTGGTAATGTCAATTTGGATCCTGACCTTTGCAACACTACCCCTAGTTTTTTGAATTGAGGCTGCATCCAAATAGAGCACCTTCCTAATAGGGGCTAACATAGCAGAAATCACCTCTTTGCAGTAACAGTGCCAGGGGAGTTCAGGTAGGGTGACCCAGATAGGGACCAGGGGGTCTCTTTTACAGGTGTGAAATCAGGTGTCCACAGCTGCAATCTAATGAGTTGCCTTTCTATAAACATTCTCTGCTTGTTCCACACATTAGCATGATCATCATCATTATACAGGTCAATGTAGACATGCCTTGAGTTAAAGTGTGTGATCTTAACTCCTCCAGTCAGTTGAGTTTGTAGAATAAAACTCTTTATGATTAAGTCAATTTTGGGCATGGTATTGGAGAACTTTCCAATCAAAGTGAACCTACATGAAGCAACCAATTTATTTCTAAAGTCCTCTTTGTTAAAAATAACAGCAGGAAGTCCTTGTCTGGTGGTGAAGATAGGGGGGCTAATCTGAATGGGGAGAGTACTCCTTGCCTGGTTTGACCTCAATTTGGTAGCATAGGAATGTACTATAGTAAAAGGCGCAGGTTTAGGGATGTGGGGAGGTTTGGAGGGGTTGGGGTTTTTTGGTTCAATAACTTTGGAGCATTATCAGTATTGAGAGTTTGTATAGAAGCTTGAGGAGGGGGATTTTTTTTCTGGAATTAGAAGTTAGACTAGTAAGGTCATGAGGTTTGGGGCGAATGAATTTGGCTTTCTCCACCACCAAGGACTGTGAGGACTTACCTTTCCCAGGATTGGGCCTAATTTTTGTCCCAAGAACAACACATTTCTCCCCAACACTGTGAGAAATCCCATTATCAGAAACCAGTACTGTTTCATTACAAGTGAGCACAATTACCCAAGGCATTGCTAGTTCCAACAACCAGGGAATTGGGCAGTAAGGTAAGCTTAGAGTTTGCAATTTCGTGCACCTTAACAGCCTGAGGAATCACAACCAACAATTCAGGAAAAAAGGGGTTAGTATGCTTACCTGACAAGGATGCTGCATCATTGTTTACCATGACTTGACTTGCCTCATTAGTTTTCGGGACCAAAAGAACCTCATTCTCAGCATCCTCAAGCACATTGATCTTAAAAGAGACACTTTGATCATTGCAGGACCTTTCTTGGGGACCCTGAGACCTTGAATCATCTCCATATGTGCTAGGATTATTAGTGTGAACTTCAATTTCATCATCTTTAAATCCTTTTTTAGATTGGGGATGAATTCCCAAATCTGAGCCTGACAGTTGATCCGAAACCCTAAATTGTTGATTCGTCAAGATTCCCACAATAACTTTTGGGGGTTTTTGGTTCTCCAGGTTCGCAGTGGGTTGGGGGGCATTTTGCTATAGGTGAAACCCGTCGAAGCTCGCCAGAGCTCTGGGAACCATATCAGAAAACTTCCCACCGAAATTGCCTTCATTTCGCTGGACCAGGGTTTCAGCCCCACCTTCATTCCGGCAAGCTTGAGCCCCGGGGGCATTTTGTTGTTCACGAATCTCCCCGAAATTGTCACGACTAGAGCCAGAGTTTTTCGAAGAATTGTGGACTGTTTCAGTTGTGGGATTCAATCGCGAATCCGTAGTAGGAGGGTTATGAGTAATGGAATCCATCCCTTTGTCCGGAATAACTCGAAGTAAACCCGAGCTAATCAACGCCATGCTTTTCTTTGCCCGATCAATCTCTTCTTGATGAACCGCTACAATGACCACTAGACTAGATCGCGGATTCGAAGAGTGAAGGGATGTTTCCGGTGTAACTATTAGTTTTTGGGGGTGCGTCTCAGTCAGGGGAGTCGCCTGAATAGAGTCTGGTGGCCGGTTAAGCCCCGGTGGCGGCTCACGCTTCATAACGGTGGTCCGGCAGAATATTACCATTGGGAGTAAAGTTTAGAGAGAGAAAATAATTAGAAAAATGGAAAAGTGATATGAGGAGCCTTAGAATGGAAGAAAAGGGGTTAGGGTTAGGTTAAGGGGGTTTAGGGGACCTTAGGATGCCTAAAAGGGGCCTGGGGATTAATTAAATTAAAATAATACCATTAATGAAATGGACAATTAACTGAAACACAGTGCTACATAGTTGAGATATAGTGATCGTCTATAGGAACACTGGCCGTACAACTGCCCGTGTGGCATTACTTAGCCAAGTTTTCAACACATACTCTCGGGGCACTTTCTGTAACACTTCGCGAAGGGGTATCACGGGCTGTGTGGCTTCACACGGACCGTGTACTAGTCCGTGGAGCAACACTTGGCCAAGAAATTAACCCACACCTAGGCCAACGTACTGTCCCACTTGACTGACCATCCACACGGACCATTTAAGGTCTCACGGACCATGGGGTGGTCCGTGAGACTTTACTTGGTCTATGGGGTGGCTCCTGACCACCCTAAACTCACTGGACCCCACACGGACCCACAAACAGACCATGGATCCTCATATGGTCCGTGATCCTAGCCTTGAGCCATTTTCAGGGCCTATCCCCAGCGTCTTCCAAATTTCAGGCAGTCTCACTATTTGAACCATAACTTGCTCATACAAACTCTGAATTGAGTGAAACTATTGCATTGCAAAGATAACTCAAAGAGCTTCAATTTTATATGTATTATCCCACACGGTTAGATCCACAACAAAAGTTATGTTTCCTCAAAGTATACTGTCCAAACGACCTCTCTAGGCCACCAAAAGGTCCATTTTGCATTCGGCCACTTAAACTCAACCCATGGATACTAAAATCCAACTGCGATCATTATAACATCATATAAGACCAACCATATAGAGTTATCAAAAAAATTTGGGTCGTTACAATTTGCTAGACAGTGCACAGTTTTGTTACAACTTGCACAGGTCGTTTGCAACTAAGAAAAGTCCATTTGAAGTGGTGCTGGATATGCAACCCCGGACACCATTGGAAGTCGCTAGAACTTATGTACAAGGGAAATTTCATGCTACTAACAAGTATGCACGTGACAAGCAAGTGATGCTAGATGAGGCACAACATAGCTTGAGGAAGGCAGCAAAACGAATGTAGAAGTATGATAATCAGGGTCGGCGTGCCTTGGAATTCCAAGTTGCGGACAAAGTGTTGCTGAAATTAACTCCACTGATTTGGAAGAAAATTAGTCGCACAACAGTGCATCATTCACTGATTACAAAGTATGATGGGCCTTTTGAAGTGGTTGCAAAAGTGGGTGAAGTTTCCTATAAAATTCATCCCATGTTCCATGAGAGCTTTCTGAAGCCTTTCTATGGAGATGTTGAAGATCCAACAAGGTTAGCGCCAAGACGTGCTCCACCTGTAGTGCAGGCACATTTTGAGGATCAGATTGAGAAGATTCTGGATCATAGGTTGGTTGGGTATCACAAGAAGAGCAAGCGGACTGAGTTCCTGATTCATTGGAAGGGAAAGCAGGAATGTGAAGCAACCTGGGAGAGGGCAACATCCTTGTGGCAGTTCGAGGATCAGATCAAAGAGTACCTTGATGCTGCTATACCAAAACAACCTGGTCGGATTAGGCGTTCTACTTCATCAAGGATGATGAGATCATTGGGTGGGGGAAGTTTGTCAGACCCTCAACCTGATGGTTCAAGCGGCTCAGGCTTGGCTAGTGATTCACCTGATGAGCCTAGCCAAGGCCCTTTTACTTCAGTCAAGATCAAGTTTAACTAAGGAAGACCTTGGCAGTAGCGTGGCTAAGGCATGCAAGGAAAGACGTGGCTAAGTCAAGGCAAGGGCTGGATAAGCTAAGGTAATGCAAGGCTGGACGTGGCTAAGGCATGATAAAGCTGGGCAAGCTAAGGCAAGGCAACGCTATGACGAGACAAGGTCGTGGCTAGACAAGTTTGAGACCAAGTGCTAACAAGGTCAAAGTGCATGGAATCAGACCCCAATGGCAAGCTGTGCAGGGCAGGACCTATGCAATGGCACTGGCACGTGTGCAGGGTATGGCCATGGCACAGGCATGCAGGGCAGAAACAAATCTGGGCGCTAAGGGCAAGGCATTGGCGCCAAATTTGAAGGTTGGCCGCATGTGCCATGCACATGCGTGAGAAGTTGGCAGTTATTTTAGTTCCTAGCCATTTTTGACATATCAGCATGTTTGGATAAACTTGTATATTCAAATTTTAAATATGTCTATCAGTTAGGGATGTCAACTGAGTTGGCAGGCACATGGCTGGCATATGACTGGGCATGCTGTGGCCTATTTATTGGCATAGAAAGTCAGTCTGGACAGCAGGGTTGGCTTGCACAAAATTTTGTAGGCTAAGGGTTTTGTGCTTCTTTGTTGCTCGAGTTGAATAACAAAGTTAGGAATTCGTTCTTGTACTTGCTTGTGTTCTAATTTCGTAGTCAGGGTTTGTGTTGGGACCGGATCAAGTGTAGGAAAAAAGTAGGCTGAGTCTAAAGGTGTTAGGCTGCCAAGTGGGTTAGATCGCAAGGGTTGACCCCATATCAGCAAGTACAATATGGTGTAAATACCCAATATGCTGAAAGAGCCAGGTCAAGAAAAGATGTGATCACATGTTGTTCAAGTATTAAAGTCAAGTCAAGTCAAGTCAAGGTGAGACTAAGCCCATATCAAGAGTTTCATCAAGATTAAGTTTCAAGTATGCATATGCCATGAATGATGAGATGAACACATGGGAAATAGAGATTCAAACTTAAATCAACAATACAATATGAAATTCAAGTGAAATCCATGAATAAATTCCAATTCAAATCACCATTTAGATTACCCAAGCTTAAAACAAGTTTTCAAGGGACAATACATATTCAAATCATCATAATTTTAATGCAAACCATGATAATTGAACATAAATCACTTTAAAATCATATAATAAGTACAACCCATACTTCAATTTAATTAAATCATTCATAGTTTAAAAGACCCAATTTCAAAGTAAGCATAATTTCGTAAAATCAATTGAAGAAATTCGTTTGGGGCTTCATGGTTGAAAAGAACAATGAATAAATTCTCACATACCTTGATTAGCCAAGAAAAGTAAGAAGAACTGATGAAGAATAGAGTCTTCCCTTTATTCTCAAGCTAAGTCTTCAATAGAGCTTTGAGAGGAGTTCTTAAGAAGGTTTGAATAAAATTCTAAGTGTTTGAATGAATTTAATGAAGATGAATGTATAAAATCTGATTTGGGGGCTTAGGATAGGTTTAAAGGTCATAAAAGACCTTGGTAATGGGTCAAATTATCAAAAATACCTCAATAAAAAGCAACTTGGAACTTTAAACCGAAACTCTTACGGTCAGCTTCACGGGTCGTGAGCCTCTTCATGGGTCGTGAGGTTCACTGACTCAGCACAGGCAGTATCAACAAAAATGGGCATAACTTCTTACTCCAAACTCAGAATTGAGTGAAACCAGTTTTGATGGAAAGTTAATTCAAAGAGCTTCGGTTTAATAGCTAATGGGCCACCCAATTCGTTCTGTGATAAGAGATACAACGAGTTAAAATTGACCCTTCCAATGGTCCATAAGAGATTTCATACTTAGAAAATTTTACTCCCGCAACCACACGAAAGGCTTCATGGTCTGTGAGGCTTCACACGGACAATGAACTGGTCCATGGAGCCTCACTTGGCTAAGATCCTTGGATGGTACCTTCACACGGATAGCTTCATAGGCCATAAGTCCTCACACAGTACGTGAATCTTTATTCATCATCGACGCTATTTTTGAAACTCTTACCTTATACATGGAACCGATCCTCAAGTCAAGGCCATACCGAAATACCTTAGCACGCCTTGTGAGAGGTCACATGGGCTTCTTCACGGACCATGAAGTGGCACACGGTCTTTGAAGGATACCATGGGAGTGCCTTAGCCAATTTCCAGGAAAGATCCCTGTGTAGACAGCTCCAAAAAAAAGGCCATAACTTTTTCATCTGAACTTCGAATCAAGTGAAACTAAGTGCATTAGAAATATAACTCAAAGAGAATCAATTTTATAGGTCATAGCTCTCCCAGTTCCACTTGTGCTAAGAGTTAGGACTATTTAAATTTAGTACTTCCACAAGACATCATGTAAAACTTAACCAATTCAATTTCTTTGAATACGACTATCCAAGAGAGACTCGTGAATATCATTAACCAATTATGGTAGGTTCAAACCAGAGATTTATCAACTTTACAAGGTTCTAAAAATTCTGAGTGGTTACATCATCTCCCCTTTGAGAACATTCATCTTCGAATGGGCTAGAACAGGGCTTGAAAGGCTAGATTTAAACAAGAAACATCTTAACAAGTAAATAAAATGCATAGACCATTTCTTGAAAATTTCAAGTCATTAAAACTCATGTCAAATCATTATCAAGCCATTCAGAACATCTTTAAATCATTTTCGTGTGCATGTCTTGTCATGAGACTCAAGAGGTAAGGAATTAGGACCATTGGGAATAAGAAGAACCTAGTACCTTAGGCTTGAGTAGATGGGAAAAGATGGGGATATCGGTTTTTCATGTCTAACTTCGCTTCTCATGTAGCGCTCTCCACATGTTGACTTGTCCAAAGCACTTTTATCAAAGCTACATCCTTATTGCGAATTCTCTTCACTTGTCTATCCAAGAACTCAATCGGTACCTCTTCATAAGTTAAACTTTCTTCAATACCAAAACCTTCCAAAGGCACAATTGCACTAGGATCACCAATCAATTTTCACAACATAGACACATGGAAGACCGGGTGTCACGATTCGAAAGTGGGGCCTAAATGTGGCATAGCGAAGGAGAACTTTAAATTCCTAGATCAAGCCATCATAGCATCATTACTCACAACATTGGTTCGGAAGCGTGGAAAAGTAAACACATAGAACATATTTCTAGGAAGAACGAGGCTTTGGACTCAAGCTATGAGGATGTTGCTGGGAGTGGGATGAACATAGATCACATAGCACATAACAAGTATTTCAAAGTGGAAGGTAAGTACGACTCAAGCTATGGGGGACATACCAGGTTAGGGGACTTTCCACATAGGCACATTCCCAACATTTACAAGTCCAATACATAATCATAAACATAATCGGAACATCATTCCCATAATCAAATCACAATAGCCATAATATCTCGAAAAAGCATAATACAACGTGCAAGAGTTCAATATGTCCAACATAGCCTCTACATAAGATAGAACGGGGCCTCGACATAACCCGATGGCACGACCCGGATAGGGAGGCCTAGATGTGACATGGAGAAAGAGGACCCGAAGACCCTCGATCAAGCCATCATAGCATCATTACACTCATCATCA
>JBCEWC010015761.1:0-13529 GCA_038996855.1 Solanum aculeatissimum
TTAAGTCAATCAAAGATTAAAATAGATAAAGATGTAAAGTATTATATACTATGATGTCCTTTTATTATTAAATTCGTTACATTTAATATTTACAAAGTGATACAATAGCAAATTATAATAATTTTATTGGGTTGTCGGTTTACCCAATAATTCAATAGTAAAAATTGATAATGAACCGATAACCCAATAATTTTTTTTTTGAAAACTATTAAAAACCCGATAACTTAATAACTTAATAACAATAACCCAATAACGTTTTTATCGATTCGGTTTATCGATCGGTTAGATTTTTGCACACTCCTATTGACAACAGAGTAAAATAAGGCATGGTGCGACAGATTCATAAATTATTTTTTTTTAAAATCATGCAAGGTGAAGCGTATCATGAAGGGAAATTTAATTTTTTAAAATTAAAACTAAAAATGCTTAATTTATTCTTCAAGAATAAATAGTTTCATACAAATTTTAAATTCACTATTCATTAAATTATATTATTATTTTAATTATATTAATCAATCTTTATAATATTATTTTTTTACCAATATTTTCTATTAAGTATGTCAAAAAATTATAACTAAAAATAAGAAAAACAACTGATAACTTCTGTTAAGAAAATGAGTATAAATATGATCTAAAACAGAATTAAAAGAAGCTATGAAATACTAAATTTAAATAATTTTCTTTTTTGGAAAATGTTACTAATTGAGAGACATTGATTTTTTTTTAAAATTAATTTGATATTTTTAAAAATGTCGAATAATAAAAATATTTTTAGTTATTTTGATTTAAAAAATTTTATTAATATTTTTATCCAATATATCTATGAGGTAGTGGTAAGGTCGCACACATTCTATCCTCCCCATACTCTATTTGTGAAATTCTACTGGATATGTTATTATTGTATATCAATTGGTTTAAAAAATAGAGTAAAAAGATATTTGTTAATAAAAAAAATAAGAAAATGAAGGAAAAGGAGAATGAGCGGAAGAGAAACGATGAATAACATGTAAAAAGTAAAAAATGGTATTATAAATATTTGTGTAATTATTATCAAATTTCACATTAAAATGGTATTAGTATTAACATTATTTTATTGTAAATTAATTCCATTCAATTCATTAAAGTTTACCTCAAAAAGAATATTTTCCTCTGTTTATCATTATATTAGTTAGAAAGGCTCGTGCCCAATATTTTTTTTATTTGATAAAAAAATTTATATATATTTTTTAATTTTTAAGTTGTTTTTAAATACATATTATTTTCTCTGTCCTATTTTATTTGATATTGATAAAATTTTAGGAGTCAATTAATTTTTTTACATGTCTGGTAAAATTAATTTTTAAGATTTACAATAATTTTTATGTTATTTTTAAATACATGTTATTTTCTCTATCCCATTTTATATGTTACCGATAAAATTTTACGACTCAAATAATTTTCTCATGTTTTTTAAGTATAAGTTAAATTGATGATAATATTTTAAATTATTAATTATTATAATTTATAGTATATTTTAGATAAATTTTAAATAATGTATCTTACTCTTTTTGTCTCGATATATGTGGTGATGTTATTTAATTTATTCCATTTAAAAAGAAAGACATAATTTATCATTTTGTATTTATAATATCATAATTCTAATATTTACATGATTTAAAATAATTGATTTGGGTGATATAATATAATCATTGTTGAAACAAACTGAAAAAATAATTTATGAGGGGTAATATTATAAAAACATAGTTAAAGTAGCTGAAGAAATAATTAATAGAAACAATATAGTAAAATCAAGCAACTCAAGCAGGCACGTCAATCGACAGCTAAAGCAAGCATATCGATCGCGAGCTGCCTGCTTATCCATACTTTCTACTTTCTACTTCTATATAAATAAGTGGGGGTTCATATCCACCACCAAACCAATATCAATTCGCCACGTGGCACCCTTTCTGTCGTCCTGCCTGCTTAAGTTGTCTGTTTCTGCTCCTGACCAACCATGACCTTCCAAAGCAAGCAGTTCTTCGTCGTCCTACCTGCTTGAGCTGCTTAATTATATTTCTTTAATTGATTCGACTATAATTTTATAATATTACCCGTGATGAGATATTTTTTCAACTGTTTCAACTGTAATTTTACTATCTCATTTTTGCAACTGTTTTGATTGTGATTTTACTATCTCGCCCCGATCAATTATTTTAAGTCATGTAAAATGAGATATCACATTTTTAATTCAAATTTAGTTATACGAATAAAAATGTAAAAATAATCAATAAGTCTGAGCCTGACCAACTCTCCGCAGTCCTTTGTGCTTGAGTTGTCTACTTCTGCTCCTGACCAACCACAGTCTTCCAAAGCCGGCAACTCTTCGTCGTCCTGCCTGCTCCTGGTCAACCACAACCTTCCAAAGCAGGCAGCTCTCCGCTGTCCTGCCTGCTTGAGCTGTCTGCTTTGGCTGCTTAATTATATTTCTTTAACTGTTTTGACTATAATTTTACAATATTACCTCTAATGAGACATTTTCTCAATTGTTTCAACTACGATTTTATTATCTTGCCCCGATCAATTATTTTAAGTCGTGTTAAATGAGATATCATATTTTAAATTCAAATTTAGTTATACGAATAAGAATGTAAAAATAATCAATAAGTGTGAGTCTGACCAACCACAACCTTCCAAAGCAAGCAACTCTTTGTCATCCTTCTTGTTTGAGCTGCATGTTCCTGCTCCTAACCAACCACAGTCTTTCGAAACAGACAACTCTTCGTCGTCCTGACTGCTTGAGCTGCCTCTACCCCCCACCCCATACCAAAGACAAACAAATTAAAATGAATGAAATATCATATTTTAAATTCAAATTTAATTATACGAATAAAAATATAAAAATAATCAAATATATTTAATAGGCCGGACAACTTTTACTGGTTCTTTCTACTATTATAGAAGAGTGAGTAGTATAAATGGTATCAACATGTTGCTTAGGAGTAAACATTTTACTAATTAAGGATACTTTTGCCATTTTACTCTGTTTCACTGCCTCTATTTAGTTCCATGTGGCTTTCATGTCCCTCTCCATATGCTGCTTCTTCAATGCATATTTCCCCTCATCTATAATTTTTTATATTCCTCTGCTAAATCACTTCTTATCTTCAGCTTTCTCAAGAGTGTGGTTGTAACATTAAGGTTTTTTTCCCCTTACTTATTCTTCTCTTTGTCTATTATTTTTTCTTTAGATGTTGTTTATGTATACAAACATGGGCAGTAAACAGAGGGGGGAAACAAAATGAAAGTTTCTATTTATGTAACTATTAGATCTAATTTTTGGGTTTATGAAATTTTTAGACTAGAATCAGTGAAAATGAAATTAGAAATGTTTCCATTTTCGTCACTGGAAAATCACTCGATTGTCATGTTATCAAGTTGAGGTGTGAATCTGAGCCTTTTGTTCAAACTGCTTTGATAGTTATGTATGTAGATGTAGTTTAATTGAATTTGTACAGAAAGTGTTTGATGAAATGCCTCAAAGAAATCTTATTGTTTGTTGCAATGCTTTGATTTTTGGGTATGTTCAAAAGTGTAATTTGTTAAATGGATTTTTGTTATTTGGTGAAATAAGGTTGAGAGGAGTGTCGTTTAATGTGGTTACTATTTTGGAATTGGTTCCAGGTTGTCTGTAGTTTGATAGACCCGACTATGGAACAATGATTTTTGTGCACCGTAATCAATTGGAGTATCAGTTAGCAGAGCAGTGGAGCTGATTGGTGAACTTTTTGATTTCATCCAATGAGGTAAATGCTAGATTTTCCCTTTGAATATATGTAATGTTGAATTAAAGGAAATTATGTTTGTAGGAATTGTTGTGTCAACGTATGTGTGAATTACTATTAGATGGATTTGTTTATGAACAAAAACACATAACTAGGTGCAACAGCAACAACATATCCAATGGAATTCCACTTGGGATATGGGAGGGTAAAGTGTATAGAAACCTTAGACCTACCGATGAGGGAGAAAGATTGTTTCCCAAGGACCCTAGACAGAGACACACAACTATGTGCACGAAGAGAAAAAGAAGGAACAAAATTCGATTTTGGACCCTATCCATGCTCGCTCGGATTCGAGTATTTAATTTGGCCATTGATGGAACAGTGAACAGGTCTTTTACTTTAATCAATTTTTGGAGTATCAGTTAGCAGAGGAGTTGATTGTTGAGTATTCTGGTAGTCACAACTAGATCTCAGCCAATGAGTTAAATGCTAGATTTTTGCTTAGAGTAGGAATTGCTGCTTGTGGCATCAGCATAGGTAAATTATTTTTAGATGATTTAGTTAACTTGAAAAAGCTCAAACACCCAGATGATAAAATTTCAATCTTTACACAACAAGTTCTTTGCTATTTCAAGAACTGGATAAAGCTCAAACACCCAAATGCCAATTTGCTTTTTTTTACTCAATTATGCTAAAATTAACAGCACTTTGAGCTTATAAAAGAAAGAAAGGATTTTTCTTGAGAAAGAAAAAAGGCAACACAATGACTAAAAGAAGCTTGGAATTCTGTAAATAGTGAGATCGAAAATAAGATTGGACTTTAAAAATGTGAATTTTATCCACTATAATCATTGGAGTATTTACTTCTTCAGGATTATCCTATCTCCCCATGCCCCTCTAAATTAGTAAGTTCTTCAAGTGGGTTTAGATGAAACATTTTCATCTTATATCATTCTTTTATGTTTCTACTTGTATGACTTATGTAAAAGAAATTAAAATAAAGAAACCACAACCAAGTTGCGGTTAAAATGTCATAGAAGACGTGATAAAATACACGGACCAATCGAACTCTAAAAAAAAAGTGCTGCAGAAAGTTTATTTATCAAAAGTTGTTCAAAGAACTATGAATTTACTAGAATTATTTGATAAAATATAGAAGAGTAAAAAGATAAAAGTAGCTAAAGGTAAAATAGATGTATTCAAAAGTTAAAACAAAAAACATTCATAGATGTGAGAGCCAACATTTTATGGCTTCTGTACTATTCATTTGTGATGTAGTAGTTCTTTCTCTTCTTTAAGCTTGTGAAATTTGAATCCCCTTTTTGATTTGTAAAAAATAATTTCTTGTCATAAATAGGAGCGGACAATGTTGACACCGGGGAAGGTGGTTTGTTGATAATGTACGTGTGTTGTGGGTCTATGGAGGTAGCAAGGAAGTTGTTTGATCACTTGATTTCTGGATATGCGCAAAATGAGTTTTGTGCAGAAGTTTTGGAGCTTTATCATGAGATGGAAGATGAATCAACAGTAGAGTAATATATACAAGTTGAGTCGCTAACCAAATTCAGATTTTTGCCTGTGTTAGGTGTTCTTCTATGCATTTAACTTTTCTTTGCTTGGATCATCCATCTTATTATCGATCATTTACATTTTTCAATATCGATATCAAATAGTATGATATGTGATTTTAATTGTGTTTTGCTGCAACACCAAGTCTTGGAGCAAAGAAAGAAAATAGCCTAGGTAATTCTGAGTTAATCAAGTACAATCTTGCTACAATTAGCATAGTGCAGATCATGTACGGATTGCTACAATGTATAGAGATGAAACAACTGATGTTGTGAATTTGTTATATAATTGTAATGAAATAGCCAAATAGTGTTCACTTGTAATTATGATTTATTTCAATTCAAGTATCAGTAATTATAGTGTCTCTTCAAATGAAACACACTATAATGAGAGGTGTTGGGCCCGTGCTTTATCCATCTATGTTTAGATAACAAACTTTACATTAACTGATTTTATTGATAGTAATTATATAGGTAGTATCAGTCGGGCATGAGATGAGGTATTTTGCTTGTCAATCTTAAAATTTTAATTTATGATATAGTAAAATAATATAAAGGAAATTCATACAACAGAAAGTTTGCAACATGATTTTACAAGTAAAATTAATGCAATGATATAAATATTTTAATGAAATGCAAATAACTCTAATATCTTGATTTTTAAATGATAAAAGAATGATTATTTCTAAAATGTATTACTATCATACTATGCAATTTTCCTCCTTAAAAAATTAAGTAATAAGAACCACTATGGTGTTATCAGATTATAAATACGTAACTATTAATATTATTCACTTATTAAAGAAGTATGAAGGTCAATAATGTTAACTAGAGAATATAATATTAATTTAGGGGAAATTACAAAAATACACAACATTTGAAAACTTAATTACAATTATTGCCTACCATTTAAAAAAATTACTAAATTTCTTTTTTTCGCTATTTCGCTGATACATAACACACATTTATAAACTATCAGTTAGTTTCACTGATACCTAAAAAAATTAAACAACCAATTAATTATTGATACGTGTTTTTAATGTTTTCAGTATTAAAACTGATATAGTCTAATTTTTAATAACTGATACACACAAATCATCAATAACCCTAAAATTCGCACTGTATCAATGCTGATGTTTATGTATCGACGTTTCTTAAAAAATAAGAAATTTTTAGTAATTTCAAAAAAAATTAGTATATATTGAGATTATGCATATAAAGTATGAGATTTCTATAATTTACCCATATAATTTAAGTAAGATCCATTACACGAGCCCGAAGTGTTGGAGCTTGATGCTAAGGATATAAGTCTCACAAAATTAAATCCCACCACTATCTTTTAAAGCAGTGAATAGCATTGATGACAAAAAGATTTTCTTTTTTAATTTTGAATTTGGAGCAATATCAAAAACTTGTATGACCTTACCAACTTAGCGGATGAACATGTTGCAACAACTTTACAAAAGCAAAGATTTTTTGTGAGGAGAAGTCAAAATTTCTCAGTAGAAAAAGCATATAGATATTTGAAATCTTGTTTCTTTAGAAGAAAAATTGCAGGTGAACAAGCAATAGACATTTTCATAAAATCAAGCAAAGCACTAGTTCATCAAGCCTAGACAAGTTATTCAAAGATACTTCTATTTCCCTTATCGAAACATATTGTGTAGCACCAATTGATTTGATATAAATATTTTTAAAAAAAATTAAAAAGAATCTTTAGATATTTATCTAATAAAAAAATAAATTATTTCTAATTTCTAATTATAATAAAGTAGCACTTTTTGTCAAAATGGACTAAAAAGAAGAAAAAATACCAGATTAGTTAGTGGAGCTCAATTTTAGCATTTTCAATTTCATTATAAGCCGCTCCCGTTAGTTTGAAGGATAACCAAAAAATAAAGCAGTAGCCTTTTCATCTCCATTGTTTTATTTTCCTTTCCTTTTCCTTTTTACCAAAAGAAATTCAAAGACAAAATTGGTTAGGCACCATATTTTTTATCTTTTCATCGATGGCAAGGTGAAAAAGTACATATAATGCTGAGGAATACCAAAGAGCTCATGTTTTCACTCAATGAAACCTTTCCAAACAGAAGCCAGTAGTAGTTCACTCCGAGTCAGATTCCATGTTTCCCATAGCTTTGAGTCCTCTTGGTCTCTGCAAAACACCATAATTATTTTCACCATTTATAACTATTCTATTTTGACACCCAATTCATACCTTCTTGGAAACTTTTTTCTCTCGAACTTCATATCGCTCCAACGACAAATCACAAAGCCACGCCCCAGGACTTATCAGCTACACAAATTGGAAAATGAAATACTTATTCCATAAATTTCAAACAAATTTTACTTGAAAGAAAAAATTTAAATGATTATATCGACGTGTCTTGGAACACATTCCTATCGTGCTTAGCTTTTTTATCTTCTAGGTCACGGCCTAACATAAATGACACTTCTACCTAATCCTCCGTAAAGAATCTAACATAAAGACATACGCCCATTAATATATGTTAAATTGAAAATATTGTGTCCAAGACGTTGCAAGTTTTTGTCCCTCCCTCCTTACTAAGGTTTGTTTTAATTTTAACCTAATCCACATAGAGAACAATAATTGGTAGTATTAGTGGTATGCCTTCTTTTTTTAAAAAAAATTGTTTATGTTTTCTAAAAAGCCAAGTGTCCACTCAAAACATCCACTTGCCGTTCTTGTGGCTCTGTCACATTTTGTTCTCCTAGTTCTTTGTGCCCACGAGAAAAAAGCCTAAGTTCCGCATCCATAAATATCATAGCCCCACCAAATACCATTCTTTTTCTTAAAAAAAAGGACAAGTACATTAAACCTATTAATGGTTTAAAGACGAAATTAATAATTTATTTAAAATTTGAAGGTGTATTTAAACTTAGTTCGTCAATTTGAGCAATATTTTTAAACTTATTAATAGTTAAGGACGAAACTAATAATTCATTCCAAGTTCGAATATATTTTTAGTATTTTTTTAAAATTTAATTGAGACAACAGAACGTACAATTCATTTGATTATTGGACGGACCCATTCAATAAGGAATACTACTTAATCAAAGTCCTGATTTGATATAAATTTCTATTAATTGAAAGCAAAGTTGAAACTTTTTAAATTGACTTAGAGCGGAAGTTTCTTTTCTCAAAATATTAGTAGTATCCGGACGGTTTTTATAAAGTAGAGTGGTTAAAATAATGGAGAAGTAAAAGCTTACATTGAGGGTACGTTGAACGAGCTTGGCTCTTTTCTTGGGTCGTTGAGGCAGCTTTGAGCCTTTGATGGCCATGAAATCCTCTTCTTTCTCTTTGTTTGTTAAGCCAATCACAAACTTAGGTGGCCACACCATCGGAATCGCGTCACTACCTGATGAAGACCCACCTCCTCCGCCTTTCCTGTTGTCGTGCGCAGTTTCCGACGATGCAGAACCCCCACCTCCAGCGCCGTGGTGATTGTTACCATCATCATTATTGGTCTTTTGGTGGTTGTGGTTAACGTGCGCACTGCCTCGCTTATCGTGCGCAGAACCCACTTTGTCCGGAGAAGCCATCGCTCTTAACCCGTTACTCCTTTCTCTCATCCCAATTGAATTCTCTGACTTCCTGAGAAGAACAAACTCGTTATATCAAAAATCACTCACATATATAAACGAATGTATTTATTCCTTTTATCTAATTTGTCAAAACTATGGGCAACAGTGTAATTACCAAAATAACCTTTGATTTTATCTAGATCTGAGATTCGCTGATGGGGTGATCGATGGAGAAAAACTAATAGAGTGGAAAAAGGAAGATGGACCTGTGAAAGTGAATCCGATGTCGAGAAAGAGAGAGAGAGTATGAATAATAGTAATAATGGATTATTAATCCTAGATTTGAGAAGACAAAAAAAAGAGAGGGGAAAAAGTAGGGTGCAATGACAGAGCAGGAGCCGTCCGATGGGAATTGTAGAGACGGTTACGTGTCTTGATTACAAGATTGGAATGGTTATTGCTGTGGGATGCTATCAATTGTGGACCCGCATCCCTTGTTCAGTATGACGATTTTAAAAGTAACAATTTCTTCAACTTCAAATCGACCCAACCATTCCTCACTCCACCTTTCTCCATCCAATACTTCAAAAACTATACTAATCAATATTATATTCTTTCTCTCCCCCTCATTTTACGTATTTTTCAAAAAGGCAGGAAAATTTTTAAGACATATATAATTTAAAATAAATAACAAATATTACAAGATTGTAAATTATTTAATTAAAAATAAATTATTATTAAATATAAAAATATATTTTTAAAAATTAATTAAAAAAACTAGTCATATAAATTAAAGTAGAAAAATATATTTTTAAGACGAAATTTACTATTTTGTCCTTGACTTTTGTGTATTCCCTATTTTTTCCTATAATAATGTTGTAGAAGTCGGTGCGGTCCCTTTTTTTTAATATTAATTATATATATAAGTATATCTGACCTGGAGAGGATAAGAGCAAAAACTATCTCCTCCTCCCCCATTTCCATTTCTATATCTTATCTGGAGAAGAGTGGTATACCTCAGAGCTTGCAGACAAAGTAGTCACAAGTGGTAAGACGTGGCGCCAGAGATAATTCTCACTTCTATTTGGAAAATGAATTCTGAAAAACTATTTTGATATGAGATTTTTTGAAATTCAAGGAACTCCAAAAATATATCTTCACAATGATAATTCCAAATCAGTCACCAAAATTCAATATCAATTTTAATTTATATTCATATCCAAAAAGAGCTTTTACCATCTTCATATCTAAACACGCCATTGATATTTTTAAGAACCGTGCCCCGTGCCTATATGTAATTCAAGACCCATCTAAACAAAGTCATTTGATTTGATTATTCAACCCGAACAGAACGACATAATTGACCCAGGGGAAAAAATCCAAATGAAGAGGAAAAACACAGAAAAAGCCTAAATTCAAACACAGCTTACTGCCAAACAGGGGTATGATGTTTTTCCAGGTTTGAAATATTTGAATTGTTCAATATTCAAAGTTCAAAAATGAAGGTTTGAAACCTTTTTCATATTTATCTTCTATAAAGAGCAATTTCAATCCCAATTTATTTGTCATGTTAAAATTTGGTACAAATTAATTAGAAGAGTATTATTTGACTAATAATCCAACCTCAAGCTTGCCACTTGCGTTCAATCATTTCATTCAAAAATCAAAACCATTCCTCTTTTAGAGCATCTGAAAATGGGTATTATCAAGCCTAAACGCTTTCGTTAGAAGTTCATAACATTAGCACATGACCAAGAAAATCTCATCCATTATTACCGACTCCAGCTATATCAGTGTGAATTTTTCCGCATAATAGTCTTCCCTTACTCACTTCACACCCAAGATTTCAAGTAATTTTTGGAACCCCTGCCGTACCTAGCTCCGCCACTAATCATGCACCGAACAAGCATTTTTAGAAGGAAAACATAGAGAAGCTTTTACCTGAGAATTCGATGAGAAGGGGACGCCGCTCGCTGCCGGAGATTCAAATAACCATTACTATTGGCAGTGCTGGTGATAGCGGGTTGATTGCCGGAGTCCTTGTTTAGATCCGATCTCACAACCCGTCGATCAACTCGAACCGGATTTCTCTGAATCGCCACTGAATCAGCCGAGTCATTATTACTATTATTGTTAATATTCTTATTCTGTACCTTCATGCACCGAAGCCTTTTCCGGTTCCCCCACTGTAATACAAAATCAGACGACGTCGTACCAGCTGACTTCGTCTCCTTCTGATTCTGATAATGACCTGATCTCGAATTTTTCTCCATCTATGCCTTTTAAATAACTCAACAACCTGTATTACCCAATCAACACACACGATTGATTAACTACGGTTAACCTTTTACCCATTCCTATTAGTTTGCAACTAATTATAGCACCAATAAAACAAAGGATTATATTTTTTGAAATTCGCATAAAATAAATTCATGATCAGAAATATAGAGTAATCACATCTAATCAAGGGAAAATTGTTCAAATCCAGGAAGATAAAATATATGAAATCCAGGGATTTTTATCTAAGATTAAAAGGGAAAACTCAGTCAATGTGTAAACAACTGCACCATCTCTATGTCAGATGAGAAAATCTCAAGGAAATTGTTGATTTTCTACCAGTGAGCATCTGGAAGAAGGAAAATGGACGCTTTCTTATTTGAAAATATATGAAGACCATAAAAAGGTTTGAAAACTAAAGCATATTTGGAGAAACTTTTTCTAAAAAAATGTTTGGACAAACGATATCTCACCAGTATTATGAAAGTAAATCTGGAAAAAGTAACCTCAAATTGCTTCAAAGATGGCAGAAAAATCCGAATTGTGAGAAACCAAAAAACCCATTGTGGAGAATCAACAAATCCACCCATAGTAAAAATTAAAAAAAAAAACTTAACAAAATTCAGAATCGTGAAGAATTAGCGCCAGAACTCTTTCAAAGTCGAAAGAGAGCCCCACTGAGAGAAGTGAAAACAGAGTATATAAGTCTTTTTTTCCCTTTTTTTTTTTTTGAATAAATGATGAAAAAACAGATGTTTTGGAGATAAAAATGGAGGGGACGAAAGAGGAACTGTTGGAAACTGGCACCGGCTAAGGGAAAGAAAATGGGCTAGTCTTATCGGACAACTTTGCATTATCCGATTCCTTACCTTTGTAAAATCGACTGTCCTCTTCAGAACCTAATCGGAAATCGACGGTCGTCTGGAGCTATCAGCACTTGGAAGAGCGTCTTAAACAAGACCTGATGAAAATCAGGATCCGTAAACAGTGTGCTACAAGAAAAAAAACGTGAACTTTTGTCATTCAAAAACGTAAATCAAACTCAAACTGAAACCAATTTTCACAGAATTCTGATAAGCATACCTTATCTACTTTGATTTTGTCCTCATAAAATTATCGATTGGCAGAGATAATCTTTTCTATCTTCGTCAAAGGCGAATTGAACCGATTGAAGAAGAATTCCGATGATTAATACTCTTTTAAAACTTATCATTCTAAAGAACAGATATTCTTCAGTAAAAATGACGACATTTCAGCGCTTCATTCACCAGATTCGAGTAGAATTCCGATCTTTCAATCCTAAAACTGATCTCAGGACTAAAGATTCTTCAAATATCTTAACTGAATCTCTCCTAATGCAGCGCCTGCCGAACAAACAAAAAGAGAAAAAATCATATCAATCACCAAAATTTAACGGAGAAAAACGAGTAACAGCTAAAATTATATACCTCAGAGAAACATAATCTCAACGACCATAAATCTTCACAATCTACAGAATTCAAAACTCAAAATCCTTCCGAAGAAAGTGTCAATCCTCTTTAAAATCTATCTGCAGATCAAAAACAAAATTTCGAAAGTATAAATTTCGAGATTAGACTCATAGATAACAAGCTCCACATTCAAATTTACAAAGTTGTTCATCTCGTCACCAATTTATTTTGAAGAAAAGTTGAAACTACAGAGATTTAGATCTTCACGCAATTAACAAATTGTAGACATTTTCACTCACCAAAATTCCGAGGAAATTTTCCTGGAGAAAATTGAAAGAAAACTATTTGAAGGAAAAAAAACAGAGAAAAAGAAGTGCTCACTATCTTCTTCTTCCTTCTGATACAACAAAATAGCCTCTCTGGCCTTTGAACCCATATTTTTATACATCGCCGTTTCAACTTCAACACGCCGTTTAATCTCTGACCGTTCATTAAGGATCCAACGGTGAAAATAGTTTATCGTTTGAACCGTCAATATCGTCCCGTTACGGCCCACTTATATACTGCGTTTTATTTGACGCCGTTAACTTGTTCAACGGAATCTTTATAGGCGTCAGTTTAATAATTTTAATTGTCAATATTTTAATCATGGACCTTTGTCTCTAACCGGTGAAATGGCTTCTTTAGTGTGATTGATCTAACCTTGGTGAGTTAATTTAACTATGGTTAACTTTATCTTTGTTTTGGCTGACTTATTAGAGGCCAAGAGTGGCCAAATTACCTTAGCAAATTCAAAAGCGTCTCGCTCCCTACTCTATCGTTTCCTCTCCTTCCTTTAATTTGTTGTTTTCTTTATAAATATATATTTGTTATATATATAATTGTTAGTGATAAGGCCACTATGTAGTGCAAAGAGCACTATGTAGTGCAAAGAACACTACTCA
>JBCEWC010015762.1:0-13528 GCA_038996855.1 Solanum aculeatissimum
ATATATGTTTTGGTTTCGTCTATGATTTAAAATATGTGAGAACAATTTTGAGAAGTTGAATTTGTGCATGTTATAATGAAAACAAAATGAAAATGTTGGTAAATAATTAACAATATATTTAAATAAAATAATTTTTGCATGTGCCAATTGAGTTAAAAATAGGATTTTCAAATTTTTTTTGGCACGATCACCTACTTTATGATAATCTAATTTCTGAATAAAATACTGAATTTGGAGGCTGAATGCTCCAAAACTAGTGCATGTGTTCAGAGAGTAGAATAGGATGGTGAATGCCCTCACAAAGGAAGGTGTGCAGATGGAAAGATTCGATGTTCCAAACCTTTTTGAATATTCCATCAATGTGTGCTCAGGGATAGCTATAAGCAACATTGTAGGAACTACTTTTTTTAAGAACAACTAAAGTTGAAAACACGTTATCCCAGGGTCGAGGTGTGGGTCAAACTAACTCTTATCGTGTCCAACAACTGTTAATTTAAGGATTAATGCTTCCTAATTAACTTTAATGTAATTATCCTTTTAAACAAAAAAAAGGACTTTTGTTTACTATCTAAACTTAACCTAAAATATGAGTGTGTACTGGTGCATCAAGTGGAAATTGATTTTTAATCTTTTTGAGTCAATAAGATATCTTTCAATCAAGTGCACCATTAAGTCTTTACATAACATGAGTCTCAATAGATAATATTAAATTAATATTTAAAAATATCTGCATAGAATATTTAATTTTATGAAAAAAAATCATGAATGCACATTCACTAAAAATTACATACCAAATTCGCCCTTGCCCCCTAGGTATACACTAGGGGTGGCAAAATTTGAGCGGGACAAGTCAAATTTGAGCAGGTCATAATGGGTCAAGACAGCGAACGGGTCAAGACCCAACCCAACCCAAATTTGCTCGGATAAAAATGAATTGAGTAATGGGTTATAGAATGGGTCAAGA
Organism: Solanum aculeatissimum; assembly: GCA_038996855.1. NCBI lineage: Eukaryota > Viridiplantae > Streptophyta > Magnoliopsida > Solanales > Solanaceae > Solanum > Solanum aculeatissimum. The sequence goes on from JBCEWC010015762.1 coordinate 965, forward strand.
CCCAACCCGACTCAATTTTTATTAAGTTTTCCTTATTTTATTTGTTCTTTTTCAATATTTTAGTACTTAATTAAATTATATTTTTTTATATTCTAGCTATATAAAACATATCAAATTTTAAAAAAAAAGTGTTCCAAAATAATTTTGATAAAATTTCTCTCAAGTCAATTCGGGGTGCATATCAATCCAATTTTCAATGAGTTGAAATGGGTTGGGTTGAGATGGATTGAGCTAATGAATAAATGAGTTAACTTCAATGGGTTGGGTTTAATTTTACCACCCCTGATATACATTCTTAAACTTTAAACATATATACATCTGTCTGTATGGTTATATTATGCAGAATTTGTCGTAGCAAATGGAAACTATGTAAGGGTAATTTGTGCATTCATTATGATTTATATATTCTGTTATATAATAAACGGCTAAGTTGAGCAGTTTATGATCATCGTGTCTGTTTCACCTGTCTGGTTCAATTACTTGAAGCGGACAGGTGATTATAATGTGTCTGCTTAATTTTGCGATGACTATTAAAGTGCCTACTTAATTTTACTATGTCATTTTTATTAATTATTATTTAATTATTTCTTCATCTACTTTAACTATGAAATTATAATATTGCCCATAATAAATTATTTTTCTGTGCCTGACTATAATGTGTCTGCTTAATTTTACAGTGACTATTAACGTGTCTACTTAATTTTACTATGTCATCTCTATTAATTATTATTTAATTATTTCTTCATCTACCTCAACTATGAAATTACAATATTACCCGTAATAAATTATTTTCCCGTGCCTGAGTATAACGTGTTTACTTAATTTTACGGTGACTACTAACGTGTGTACTTAATTTTACTACGTCATTTCTATTAATTATTATCTAATTATTTCTTCATATACTTCAACTATGAAATTACAATATTACCCGTAATAAATTATTTTCCTTAAAAATAATTGTTGATTTAGGTGTCTGTTTCAGGTGCTTGATATTACAATATTACCCATAATAAATCATTTTTCCGACTGCTTCAATTATGAATAATTTAAAATATTTTTAAAAATAAATATAAATTTTGATTGACTCTCATAGTTTTATATGTGCAACAAAAATTGAAACTTAGGAATAATGTGTATTATTTAAAAACTACTTACAAATATTATAAATTCAAATAATTAAAAAAAATTAAAAATATATTAAAATTATTAACTCTTCAAATTTTATCTAGATCACATAAACTAAAAAAAATATATATTAGGTCCGTGCAATGCACGACCTCGACGACCAGTAATCTAGTATCATAATAAGAAAAGATGTTTTCCACAGGCCACTAGTACTTTCTCAATTCCATTAAATATGGCAATATTATCATTTGGAGGGTCAAGGAATTTTTTCCTGTGACTATAATTTTGTTTGAAATGTTTTATTGAAAAAATATATTTTAAAGAGTATAATTTCCATATTAATTTCAAAAGAAATTTAAAGAATCCTAATCAGCTAAAATTATAAATTATTTTTGTCCAACTTGATTCCGAACTTTGTCATTTCTTGAATAGAGATTGTATATTTTTAAGAGGAAAGTGGGTTATGCTAAGTCAGTTCAAAACATTCTTGTTATAGTATGATATTATTCATTTGAGTTTATTACTACAATATCTTCTAAAAGTTTTTTTTCTACTTTTATAAGGTAGGAATAAAGTTTGCATATATTTTAGCATTTTCAGACCTATTCATCAAATTATAGTATGAAACATTCTTGTTATAGTATGAAAGTTTGTTCGCGCACACAAATTTAATTTGTTGGAAAAAAAAGCTGCTGATTCGTGGTCTTAACAGTAAAGGGATGGGAAGCCATTTTGTGTTGTTAGAAATTAGAAACATCCATTAGAGAGGTGCACTGAGCTTTAATTAATTAATTAGGTTTTGTTTATCCATTTACTAAGTGGTTTTTGATTCATTAAGCAAACTGCGTTAGCCTATATTGCAGTTTGATTGATATGTTATTTTATTCTCATATTTGGAGCACTTTCCAATTTCGTAGGAGCCGGAACACGTACTCCACTACATTAGCTAAAATTGTTAATTTTTTTTGCTCACTTATTCAATCAAAATAGTAATTTTTTAGTGATTTGAAGATTTCAATGTTTGTATTGGAATCCTACTCAATATTTAAGGAGACTCCAATTATGCAGGTGGTTGGCACCGGAGAAATAAAATATTTGTAGACCAAAATAAGCAAAATGTAGTGGCAACTTGAGTTAATGGGCAGTGAGAAAGGGAGTGAGCAGTCGTTTTCTAATTTTTGATAATAACGTGTTATGTAAACCCTACACTCCCCTCTTACTGCTCTGCTCTGTCTCATTAGTCAATTTTACATGCGCATCCACCATATGTAATTATATTTCCTTATAATTGAAAAACATAATCAACTTCATAAACCAAATGGAGATTTTATTTTGATTTTAACAAAGCCACTTTTATTTATTTATTTGTTGTTCGGATTTGGTTCCCCTCCATTACAATTTCTCAAGAGTGACATGTGTTATATTTAAAATTTAAAAGTCTAGATTATTAACAAGCTTTTTAATCATAGTTAAAAAATCACTAATTTTGGTAAGAAAAATCTTATCTTTCACTAATTTTATTTCCTCATTAATATTATCACTTTAATTATACTTTCTAATTTTTAATATAATTTGTTTTATTTTATTTATTTAAAATATCAATTGAATCAAATCAAATCAAATCATAATATCCTTAATAAAAAGTACACGAAAGACAATACAAAATATAGGAAAAACAAGCTCGAGATAATCTCAAGAAATTTAATATTAAAAAATAAATTTCAAATCATATTTTCTAGATTACTTTAATATATATATTCTTTTCTCTTTTTTTTTTTTGAAATCTTGTTAAATATATTTGATAATTTTTTAAAAATCATATTTTTGTTGAATAGAAAATCAGTATTTAGCAAATAAATTATACCAAAATGAAAAAAATGGAGAGGAAAGAAAATAAAGTTGATGTTGTTTTTTCACTTAATATTTTATTGTTTTACTCATGTTTGATTTCATTATATCCTTTATGTTTGGTCTTACTTTGTTAGATAAAGAAAATAGAGAAGAAAAAAAAAGCAAAGAGTATTCTTAAACTCTATACTAGGGAAATAATATTAATTGTGATGAAATAATAATGATATTAATGAGGAGATAAAATTAGTGAAAGATGAGATTTTTCTTATTAAAGTTGGTGATTTTTTTCCTTAATTATTTTTTTAAACTATGATTAAAGGGCTTATTAAATTAATTTAATCTAGACCTTTAAATTTTAATTATGGCACATGTCACTCATCTAAATATGCACCTGAAGAAATGGAGAGAAACTGTAATGGAGGGGAGCCAAATCAACAATTGTTCCCGCTTGAAATTAGTATTTCTTCATTTTAATTTGTTTGTTTGGTTTATCAAATATTATTTAATATAGTAGCTCTAAACACGTCACATGGAAAGTAAAAAATAAAAAGTATAAGCTTTTTCAAATGGAGTATAAAAAAAATGTAGGACAAATAAATTTAGATTGAAAGAGTAGTATTTAAAATGAAGGCAACAATTATATTATCCAAGATTGAATTGCATTAATATATAGACGGTTAATGAAGTCCTAGAGAAAAGAGGTAAAGTATATGTATTGTGTGTTATTGAGCAATTGAAGAAATGTAAATGATTGGTTAATGAGCCAGCATATGCTTAGTGACTAGGGTGATTAGGCAGATAACAAAAGGACCCTATATATATCATTTCACCTTTTAAATTTTCATTTGTCATCAGCTAATTAATAAGCTCATTGCTTTCATAAAGCATGTGAATAAAATGATGTTATAACTTGCTTTCTTGTTTCTTTTCTAAATACTTCACAATCATTAGAGATAAGATTTGGCCATCCTTTATTTGTCATGCAACATGGCTAGTTCATCAACTCAGTAATTTCATTAACTTAAAATTCATGAGATTTATCTTCCCACAATATATGAGAATTCATGAACATACATATACTAGCAAGCATTGCAATATATATTATAGTTGTTTATTCTTAGAGGAAATATTTGTTTAATTTATAATTTCTCACATGAGATTTTTGTTGTTTTCTATGGTCAAGTACCTATACATTCTTTTTTAAAGTCATCGGTGAGACTTGAATTCAATGTTATTAAAGTTAAAAGGTTAAATAAAGAAGTTCAATTGAATCCAAAGATTATACTCTTCATCTTTTCGTGAATATCTCTATAACTTTGGCAAATAAATTTTTTATATTGCGATAAAAAGAGATTCTAAATTACTTTGAATTACAGACTAATTTTATATCTGAATTATTTATGATTTTGTCACTGTTCAAATTCATGACCTACTCTATCTTTCTCTCAGGAGTTGTTTAGTGTGAGGAGATAAAAATAAATAGGCATATGATAAAAAAATAGTAAAGACTTGTTTGGTACTTGTTAAGTTTGGGATCAGAGATGGCATGATGCGATAATGACTTATCCCAAAATAACTAATTCTTAATTCCCAACCAAACGACCCCATTCAAATTCATTAATTTGATTAGTATTTTTTTTTAATAACCAAAATACATAAGACTAATTTAGGATTAACTTGATTTGATATTTAATTTCTTGTACGTGTCCCACGTTGTTTTACCGAATTTTCTCCTTGCTTGGTACGATATATTGCCAGTGATAAGAATCTTGAAGCATCATCATGTTCTGTTATCAATTACCTAGGATACCCTCTCTTGTTTCCTACATAACTCGAAAAATAGGATGATGACATAATTATCTTTTGAATTCTTTTCCTATTTTTTTTAATTATTTTTATAGTATATCATATTTAGAAAATATTTATTATCTATAGTAAAATTTTCTTTATTTTGGTAAATAGCTGCTTATGTATTAAAAACAAATAATGGATGTATTGTATAAAAATAATTTTGTATGTAATATAGATATATTATAAGTGTATTGGGTTTATTTTGATTAAAAAATTGCACATCAAAACTGATATAAATATATTAAAATTATACATATTATATTTAAATAAATTTTCCTAGGATTATTGCAACCGTGGCTTGGACAAGAAATCATATAACCATGTAGTCTTAGTCGAACACTAGTGTTGTGATAGATATATGTTGGAACTATTCATTTTTCAAGTACAAATAATTGTTTTCCCTTGTTGGATATAAAGCAAATAACCAGCTACAACCTTTCGTTTCCATCACCATTTCCTTTTCATTTCTCTTCATTATTGCTACGAAAATTAGTTTTCCATGTCCACTTGCATGATTCCATATATAATAATTGATTATTAAGGTTGAACACATCAATGACTTATTAAATTTATCAGTAATTTTATTTAAATACTTAAATAATAATATATTTCAATTGATTGAACATTTAAATATATAAGGAATAAAGTGTTCATATTATCTAGAACATGATCTAAAATAGAAAGATATAAATATTACAAATTAAGATAGAAGGTTAGTAGCGAGTAGCGAATAGTGAGTAGTGAGTGTTTGTCTCACTCCCATATGAGATAGACGTGATGATAACTTGGTGTACCATATCTATTTCTCCTTTTATACCACTAATATTAACTTTATTCGTATAGTGTCTTGTTCTTCGATTTTTGTCACCACAAATTGTTTCTTGTGTCTTAGTTATTGCATATATTTTTTTGTGTGTGTTTGTTAAATGCTATATATTGCTTTCATTATTATTTGCAATATATTATCTACTTTCCCTAAGACTTACACAAATAATTAGGAGATACAATATATTATAAGTGGTTAATTTATTGATGTAATGAGCGCTTGAGAACACACGTAAAAAGATTTAATTTTGAGCAAAAAATATTTAACAAAAATATTTACTACATGTTCAAATACATTAATCAAAATAAACTATAGCTAAAATATCTAAATAAATTCTATTCTTAAATTTAAGAGATCGTAGATGTATTGAGCCATTAATGAATTTTATTTTACATGATTGGATAAATGGATGAGTCCACATAGAAAGGAATGAATGTGACATATTACGGTAGAAGGTTGATAGTTTAGACTTGTTAGTGTCTATTATAGTACTAGTCATTAATAGTTCTTAAATTAAGTTGTGCATTATGTTTCAATTACCACACTATATATATTTTTTTGTTATTGTTTCATTTTTTCTTTTATATTTTACACTACTTTTTCTTATTAACGGTTATGCTTTCTTCAGGATTTTCTTATCTTTTTATTTTGTTTCGGTGAACTTGAGCCTAGGATTTTTCAAAAATAATCTCTATTTTTTTTTGAGATAATTATAACTGATAAAGTCTGCGCACACTTTATCCTCTTCAGATTTTAGTGTAACTTGGTTAGGTATATTAATGTTATTGTTGTATTTAGCTAGAGCTCCATTTGATAAACTGATGACGTCTTGCAGAATGTGTGCGACTTTGTTTAACATACGTGTATGGTATAATGTAAAATAAACTTGTGACTTTAGTATTATTTTTTACTAGCATAGAGCATTATCTCAGTTGGGTAGTATCTAGGGATATATATTTCTTAGTTAATATAAGGGTTAGTGGATGTGTGAATGAAGCTTTTATTTCTATGTATGTATGTGACATTATTGGGAGATTTTAGACTCTTTTTTTCTTTAATTAAGCACAATACTTTCGTATTATCGTATACATTTTAAATGTGTAAATTTAATTTTAAACTTTTGATATTTGAATTAAGATAAAACTAGAATATTTGATTTGTGTACTTTGAATCTCTTTATTTTTAAAATTTGAAGCAACAATCAGAAAGGAAGAGAAGATCATATCCAAGAATGTAAGACAGTAAATGTGATTGTTTTTTCCTTAATTAAACATTATTAATTCAAGCTCTAAGTATAAATTTTTATTTGTAGGAAGTGCTTCTTCCCTAACCGAGCGCCTTACATGGCGCGAATTTAAATTAACCTGACGAAAATGAAAACAAAAAAGGAAGGAAGAGAATAGTAGTAAATATATATCATATCAATATTAAAACCACAGGGACCACAATAGACAAAAGGACAGTCCAATCTTCTGAGTGCACATTGATGATGCAGTTTGTGGTTTCATATTTAATTTTTTGTTAGGTAGCATGCAAGTGGATGATATTGTGGGTACAAGTCTTTACCAAAACAGCTGACATTGATGCTAATGCTTTTCCTTTGCCACTTATAAGATTTAACTACTTAATTACATAACTCATTTGTTTGATCCCACTAATAAAAGTGAATAATTAATCACTTGCATTTAGTACAATTTGACAGACCTAAATTTCACCATAAACATCTCTAACGTAGGGGAATTTTAAATCTTGATATTACTAACAATGAGGGTATATATTTAAGGATGATACGTGGACAGGTGTAATAATTTTAAAGTAAATTCAACAATGTAGGAGTAGTTTTAGCTTTCTTTGTTTATTTTAATCAACATATGCATTAAAGATAAACTAACCAATAACTTGGAACAAAATAATTAAGGACCATTACTGGTGTAGACGGTTAATGATGGATACAGTTTTAGGCATTTTTGCCAAGACTATCATATGGCTGATGATGCCTTTTTTTTTAGAGTACTTGTAATTTATCCTACTAAAACTATCCCTCTCACTCTTTTAATACATATGTTATGGTTTAAAAGAAGAGCACTCCTTATGGGTTGCTCTAATTCAATTTCTATGAATATGATATATCTCTTAGTCAATTGATTGAGATTTGGTAGGAAAATTGTGGATCAACTGCATCTTTTCTTCATTAGAATTAACTTTGAAATTGTGGATCACATAACACTTAACTTAGTGCGCAGTCCAGAGGAGTATCTAATTGTATATGTGCCTTAAAATAACATAGCTCTCAACATAATGTTTTTATTTCTACTTGTTATGTATTTCAATGACAAAGTCATGTCTTGCAATAAAAAACTAGCTACGCCCTTAGTTTGTGGCTCCTCAAATTTTTATTTCTATTATTTTCCTAGCCACCTGCAATAATAACAATTACCTAATTAGCCTAATCTTACAAATGAAATTTAATAAGGATCTACAACATATCTTTATTTTTACGAGGTAAAGGGTTTTTTGATTGACTTTAGAATCGAGAAAAATCGTGTTTCACAACATATCTGTATCTATAAAAAAAATCAAAGCTACAGAATGATGGTGGTGGTGAAGTTGCTCTAGACTAGAATCCTGCTCTATCACTGGAAAGAGAAAAATTACTCTACTACCTTACTAATCGTCTATTTGATGATGATGATACTGGGAAGGGGAGAAGATAGTTGCTTTAGATCGATTAGGATCCTGCTCTACCACTTGGGAGAGAAAAATTGTTTGGCTACCTTACTAATCGTCTAGCTATCCTAATCCTCAATCTCCATATTAGGGTCATGTCCTCAATGAGCTGGAACTAGCCATTGATGAAAAATAAAAATTATCTTAGAATTTTCTTTATTTGATAAAAATTAGGTATAATAGAGAAATGATTGCTTGAAAATGAAACCTATTAGTTTGTGGAGAAAGAAGAAGGTCCAATTCATGCCTCCCTTAGAAAACATTCAGAATTCCATATTTAATTTATATTTGGGGTAGGGTCAAAGTCAAACGAAATATAATAAATGTCATTATTTAAGTCTAGTATACTGCATAATAAAACATAGTTCTATTTGGGGGGAGAATTCTTCGTGTTACATCAGCTTAATTTTGACCTATAATTATAATAAGGCTTGTTTTATCAAAGTTCAAAATCCGTTCAAGATTATGACTCACTGATAGATACATTTTTAGCCATTTTCACATTTTAAGCTTTCTTTTTTCTTTAATTTTCATGAATATCATGACTGATGATGCATGCAATGATGCACTTTATGTAGACTTGTAATTTATCCCTACTTTAATTTAATATTAATTGCCTACCTCTCTCTCTCTCTGCACACAATTATATATTAGTTTTAATAATTTTATGTATAAAAAAGGAATGTATTTATTAACCAATTTAGCTAAAATAATAAAAAGAGTATGAATGGAAAAAAAAATCCAGTAAGCCTTTCCGCATAAAGTTATGGTCATAACTAACAGACATCATTTAAATGTAATTTTTTATTTTTTTAGATACTCGTACTTGAAATTTGCTATATATACACATGACTGTTATATATAGTGAGATAGTTTTACAAAAAGTGTATTGATTTTACGCTTATAGAATGTCATTATTTTTATAAATAAAATATTGTTATAGAGATTAGAATATAACTTGAAAAATTGGTTCCGCAGAAAATCATATTATTAAAATGAATTATCATTACACCGAATAATTATTACAACAAGATTTAATTGTATAAGAAACTAATAAAAAAGAACGGAATCAGTATATATACGTAGCATATTAGCTATAAAGTAGTTAATTCGCATTATATTTATGGCTGTTTTCTTTTTTTAAATGTAAAACGCAATTCATAGTCATATGTGTTGCGGTGACACATTTTGTATGAAAATGTTAGTGGTCTATACAAGAAAAACTTGTTACAACGGTATCATATTTATGGAAAAATCAAGAAAAATTTCACACTTTGAATAATAAAATTTCGTGAATTTTGAAATTGAAAATTTAAATTTTTAAAATTTTGATTTGTGGAATTTGAAGTTGTGGTCAAACACGCATACTTTTCTGAAAAAAAATTGAAGTCTTATGAGTAGAAATGAATTTCTCTCAAGAAATTACTTAAAAACTTGAAAACATTTGAAGATCAAACTTTCAAAATCTAATCAAATTTCACAATTAATGAATATTTAAAAATAAATTCAAATTTAATTTAAAATTTATAATCAAACACTAAACAATGATTAAATTTTTTTAAATTAGCTAGTGCCATACGCAAGGTCTCCTATTTTAGTGGACATCACGTCAAAAGAATACAATTATTAGACCTAGCTAATATGAAAAATCACTTAGGAAGATAAACATGTGACATGTATTTACTATATATAATCATATATTTTTGGGATATTTAGTATTGCTTCCCCTAAATTCTTCTGATAGTAAATATAAAATATTAACACACTGTAGCTATTGCTCACAATGTTTACATAGAAGGGCTGAACATATGCAGTTGCTTAATAGCAGTAGTTATAGCCTATATTGCTCGAACGGGTGCAACTTATAAGGTTTGTGTGAAGTTCATTGGGAGAGGCAAGCATTTGCATGACCCGGAAGGAGTTAATTTCAATAAGCAAAGGCCATAGATGATTCAAGTAAAAATTTCCCCACACATCAATTTAAATATAATTATTACAAATTTTAAATGTAGTATTTTATAATTACTATCTTTAACATTTAAATTTCTAGTTATAACAAATCAACATTTAATTAAAAGATTTACTTTTATTTTAAATTAATATATATATACAATTTAAAAATATATAAAATCTTATATATATATATATATATATATATATATAATTAAAATTTACCAAAAAACGGATTTACTAACAATGCAATACTATAATTAAGGAGTTATATTATTATTAGAATATTTTTTTTCCTTTTATTGCGTCAGTTGGCAGCCTTTTCTCTCTCCACCATAATTAACTCTCCCTTCCATGCAAGTCTTCTTAGGGAAGACAAACTCTTCATCTTCTTCTTTCCCCCAATTGTGCAGTCCGCCATAGGTAAAAAAGAAGAAGAAGAGGAAGAAGATGTGTTCATCATCATCCCAAAATCAAAAGCAAAACCATTTCACCATGCAAAAAAAAAAGTAGCACACCAGCTACACCCAGGAAGAGTCCAAGATTAGCGACGGAAGCGGTAGAAATTGAACCGCCAAGTTTTCAGATTTTAACTCAAATCCCATCCAAGAACAAGCCGTCGGACAATAATGTCGTAATTTCACCATCAAAGTCTCAGAAAGAGAAGCAAACGAGTGGCGCGAACACAAAAAAGCAAGTGAAAAAGGCAACAACGACTCAAAGCTCGAAAAACGAAAGGTCAAGACGGCATCATCGTCATACGAGTTAGAGAAAGAATCGAATTCTGATTTTGTTCAGCAACCCAAGCAAAAAAAATCTAAGAATGTGTCAAGGGGCGAATCTTCAAAGCATAGAAAAGCGAAAACCACTGTTAAAGAACTAAAAAATTCTTATTTTTTATTTTCATATTTCATGAAAATAGTATATTTCTAGATTGGAGAACACAAATAATTCGAATAATTTTAGTATTATTTTCTTGACATTTGAACAATCGCAGGTGATTTTTTTCAGTTTATTAATGTGTTGAATATTCTTGATTTTTGTCATATTTACACAAAAATCACACATATGCACAATGGGAATGTTTTAACTTTACTCCTTTTTTTACATTATTTGACATGGAATGAACTATCAAGTTAATACCACACAATGTTATGTGACATATATCAAGTAAATGCTTCATGTATTGTGTTCAACATCGATTAATTAGAAGTGTTCATGCCACTGTCATACTATATATATACACACTAAAATATTTTGTACATACATATGAGTAGTGATTATTTTGTGTGTGTTTTCGGTTTGAAATTGGTCTGTGCCCTCCCCCCATACAATCCATTCCCTGCCCCACTAAGATTATGCAAGTTTATCAATACATACATAATGCATATACACAGTCATGATTTGTGTTTTCGTTTGTTTCTTGGATTGAAAATTTGATTGTACTTTTTTTATACCAACAAATGTAATAAATATGTGTTTCATATACTAGGCAAGGAAGGGCAAGACGGCTGCATCGTCAAACGTGTTAGAGGAAGAATCAGATTCTGATGATTATGGACATAGTCATCTGATCAGTTGTTGTAGATTTATATTTTGTTATTTTTTTTTATATCTGTCTTGGATAAAAAAAAATAGTACAACAAACTTATAGTATGTTTTTGATGATGTTGATCATATAAAACATAACTCATTAACATTTGTGTTTTTCAATTTTTGTCCATTCAAAATGCTTTTTAGGCTTATACCATTTGCATATCTAAAGTTTTTCTAACGACTTGTAATTTAGTTTTGATGCACTCATTTTGCTATAAAAATGGTTTATAATGAGTATCGTTATGATATGTGATTTTTATATGTAATATAGATTGGGTATCCAGTTGGTATCAAAGTGTGTGTTTTTTCGTCATTGTGCTTTTTCCTCTTAAAACGTGATTTTATATGTAAATGTGCATGTAAATGAATATTCAAATGATATGTGATCGATATACAATTTGGATGTGCATTTTCGTCAAAATTGTAATAAAGTGTAGAGATTGTGTTGCATAGAATTAATATGAAAATGGTATATACAGTAGTGTATTTTTGGTATAGAACCATACATGTGTGGTTTGATTTTAATGTATATGAAAATGATGTCTATTTTGGGGGTATCCATGTTGTTGTTTATAGACATGAGGTCTACCCGTTAGTTTGCAAATTATATGAAATATATACCTCAACCACGCCAAGGC
>JBCEWC010015763.1:0-13528 GCA_038996855.1 Solanum aculeatissimum
AAGGCATGTCTGTGCTAAAAGGTGGAGTATATCAACCTTGTGCTTTTGTGAATTAGTAGTATTATTTTCATGTCATAACCCATAGTATACCATTCCCTCCAAGTTTTGGTCGTAATGAAAATTGCTTTCTATTTCCTACATAGATGTGAAGTTTCCCACATAACATGGAAAGTAGTTAATGTATGAGCTATTTTCCATATTATTACTTTATGTCCCAATTTATATGATATATTTTTTTTAGTTCGTCCAAAAAAAAATTACATATTTATATATTTCTTTAACTTGCAGGGTATGTTTTAAAACAATCACATGTTGCAAGTTAGAATAAATTAATGTCGACCTTATAAAATTTATCTCTCTTCTCAGAACTGTTGAATTAATTGACTTAGAATATGCTCACATGTTGGAAAACTTGTGCTTTTAAATTTTCAATAACACAATTAACTACACAATTAAATCAATAACTTATAAAATAATTGGGATAGTAAATTCGCGCAAAGCGCGAATAGTTTAGCTAGTATAATATAATTGCTTAGAGATGCGTTTATTATAAGTTACTAGACTGTTTTCTCTATCTTCATCGAGCTCTATATCGGCTGCACCGTCTAATCGAAAATTAACCACTTAGGAGTTAGGACAACTAAAAGGATACATACAATACAATACAGATGATCGGATCGGAAGTAAGTAGAACTACGAATAACTACAAAACTAGTTATTAGTTTGGAAGCAAAATTTGAGGTAATAACATTTATATTTCAGCCGCGTGTCTATGTACAGTACGAGAAATCCATGTGGCGTTGCATGCCACCAAATGGCATCGCACGACGACACGTGGATGCCTACAATCACATTTATTACTCGTCAACTCTCAACGCTATCCGTTTGTTTCAAGTTTTGGTCGGTGAAACATTTGCGTATGACAGTATCTCACTGTCCATGCAACCATGACATGCAATATATATACATAACCAAAGTGAGATCATAATTATAATTTTGTTACAAAAGAAAAAGGATAAAATGGCTCCAGAACTTGGGAGTGGAAAAAAAAAGGCTACTAGTACTCAAGAGGGCATAGAATTAGGAAAGCCATCATATGGTTATGTGACTTTCTTAGCAGGTAATACTGATTATGTGAAAGGGGTGGTTGGTTTAGCAAAGGGGCTGATCAAAGCAAAATCTATGTATCCTTTGGTGGTGGCAATTTTGCCTGATGTCCCAGAGGAACACCGGATGCTATTAAGGAGGTACGGTTGCATAGTGAGGGAGATAGAGCCACTTGCTCCTTCATTGCAATCATCTGACAAATATGCACGATCTTATTACGTTCTCAACTACTCAAAGCTTCGCATTTGGCAGGTAAATTAAAATAATTGCAATCTTAGCTTCATGGTTGTTTTATATATGGATATTATTGATCATTTTGGTATTTAATTATTGCAGTTTGTGGAGTACAGTAAGATGGTATACTTGGACGGAGACATGCAAGTTTTCGAGAACATAGACCATCTATTCGAGTTGCCTGACAAGTATTTCTATGCGGTGGCGGATTGTATATGCGATATGTATGGTGAGCCATGTCCACAGGTTCTGCCGTGGCCTAGAGAGTTGGGGCCTAGGCCATCTATCTACTTCAACGCAGGCATGTTTGTCTTTCAGCCCAATCTCTCCATCTACGTTCGTCTCTTGAATACCCTCAAAGTTACCCCACCCACCCAATTTGCTGAACAGGTATTATTACAATATAAATTTGTGTGCATATCAAGTTATATTTCTAAACGAATTATTAGAGCTGCGTATAATATTTGGATGACTTGAAGAACAGAGTAAACAACCTGTTATATCTGGCTATAATATACTATTCATACTGATAGTATGTGTGTATATATAACTTAAATAAAAAACATGATAAAAGAGTTTTGACTTTTATAATTGATGATTCAAAAAATTAGACTATTAAGATAGACTTGAGAGATTATCACTGGCACATATAAAGCAGTTAAACATTTTCACCTTTTCACCTCTGTGGTTCAAAGTTTGAGTTCTCACTTTAGAATTCTCTCACACACCCCCCCCCCCCCCCCTCTTAGAGATGCAATTACACCAAGGTCTAAGGGTGTGTTTGGGATTTCCCTCGTAGCAAAACGCGGTACAAGCTCCATTATATTCCCACCACCCGATCTCTACTTTTACCTGCACTTTTTGAATAGTATTTTTTACTTAGGTACCAAACAATCCTATTTGAAAATAGTTTAAGAAAACATTTTCTCTTCCTATCAAACATACCCTAATAGTTGAGCACTACTTACTGAAGTACTACTGTGCAGGCCGTGTGTGTGTGTTTATATAAGTGAAATTTTTTGAGGTGTCCGCTCAGGTCTGTATATTTTGCATCGATGAACTTTAGATATTTTGTCGAATTACTTTGCTCTATTTGTAGATTTGGAATTATAATTTTGGTAGCCCATATTGAATGTGCTGCAACTTTTGGACCTCCTCATATAGACCTGGGTTTATTTCTATCACATTCTGACGTGCATGTACTTCAACAGCTATATATAGTCCCAATCGTTTCCTTTTTGTAGGACTTTCTGAACATGTACTTTAAAGATAAGTACAAACCAATTCCTTATGCATACAATTTGTTGCTGGCCATGCTATGGCGCCACCCGGAAAAAGTGGAGGTCAACAAGGCGAAAGCGGTCCACTACTGTTCTCCAGGGGCGAAGCCGTGGAGATACAGTGGGAAGGAAGAACACATGGATAGAGAGGATATCAAAATGCTAGTGAAGAAATGGTGGGACATTTACAATGACACCACACTGGATCACAAGGCACAGGGTTCAGGAATGGAAGCAGACAGATTGAAGGCAACAGCCTTTTCTGATTCGGATACAAGTACTACTACTACATATGTTCCTAGCCCATCAGCTGCTTAGCTGTATGTATGACCGGCAGTGATGGAACACTATAATATTAGTTGTGGAGGGTATTACAAAAATACTGCCACTTGTTCAGATCATCTTTTTTGGCAGGTTTGATTTTGGTGGTCCAACAAGCGGAAGTTTTTGTGTTGTGTACTACTTGCAACATTATTTCCATTTGTGATGTTGGAACAACACAAACGGAAATTAGAAATATACTCTATAAAGTAGTGTGTTGCGAGTGGTATCAATATGTTAGCTTATCGTCAATAAATTCAACCTTAGGGGCACTTTTGACTTTTCATCAGTATGTGGCTCTTTTCTCACCTTTTACCTTTTATTTTTGCTGGTAAGTTTACATGTGGGAGTTTTAAACATTTTCTGTTCTCTTTGCAGGTTCTACTAAACCCTTTTACTTGTGGGAGTTTTAAACATCTATTATGAGCGATGTTGACGACACTTAACTAATGAGAGAGAATCTTATGTCTGGTGTGTGTTTGTGATACCATAAAACTCTAGCCTCCCTTTGTTCTTTGGTTAGTATATATTCCAAGTTTGTGACTTCGCATGGCAACTAACACATTCTACATGTTTCCCTGAGATGACTTCACTGCACTCATATATGTTTTGCGGCAAAATATATTTTATAAATTGGACAACTACTTATTTATCATTGATTTTCAAATTTATGATTTGCAACAAAATTCGACAGCAAAATCGGTGGTCTCATAAATTGGACTCCGAAAGTGTAAACTGTACCCAAATCTGAAGATGTGAAAAATAAGGTACGTGAGGTGACAATCACGTGATATAACACTGCAAATAAAGAATTTTCAACCTTCATTCTATTTCAACGTCTTTCTGATCACCGACCATATATCTCTTTGCCTTTGAGGTATGTTTACCATGCTTCATTTGAATTAACATTCATCTCTTTGCTCCTATGTTCCTTTGTTGCACTGGTGTAAAGTTATGTAGTCGAGTGAGGGGTAAAAAAACCTTTACTCAAAGCTAGCATACATCAGCTATATCTATCCACCAACGAAAAGCACATGAATGCGACCTACCCCAACTGCAGTTTTTTATGATATATATAATACTAACATGTAGAAATAGATGGCCAGATGTTATAACAAATGTCATTCCAGATGTTATAACTGAACCTTGTCAGCAAAACTTACCAAATTATAGATCAACCAACCACTTATGGCATATGAACTTGAGAAGTTCATCTCCACAATAAGGCAACACGGTCTTTCTGAACCGCCTGTGATAAATTTATGTCAAAGAGCTCACACCGAATCGGCATTTCCATTTCATAGAAAGGATTCTTCAAGACGTAATCAGTGTATAATTCGTAGATGTACTTAAAGAGAGATATTGAATGAAGAGCTAGTAATAATTGAAGGTCAGATATGGTTAATGTGTCCAACAGTTAGCTCTAAACATGTTTTTCTGCCAAAAAACATCAAACAAGAAGAAGGAAAAATCAAAGCATTCAGGAGTCATAAAGCACTACATAGAAGGAGAAAAGAGCAATTCCAATAAAATTGAAAGCACACAAATCTCGTGTAAAACCAACATTTTTTTCAAGAAAATGTTAAACCCAACAAAGACTCATATGTTAAAAACAGTGCAAAAGAAAAGAAAAACTACCTGAAGATCGGACTTGAAGTCACTTTGGGGGTTTTGCTTCAGCGAGTGCATAAGTTTTGAGAGTGAAGAAAAAGATGTGGGTTAAATTTTAGGCCGGAAATCTGGTCCAAGCAATTCTTGCATCAACACAACGAATTCAATCTTATATTCCTTTTCTACATTAGGGGAGAGTGTGAATCTAGAAAAAGGGAAGAAGAAAAGTCAGGGTAACTATGCAAGAAATTAAAGTTAAATATCTAAAATATGTGGTGATCGTGATCGAGCACGCGACCTTCCCCGCTTTGAGAAAAGCTTGAAGGAGAAATAGATATAACAAAAAGAGGAAAAGAATTGATATAAAGAGCCAGACTAGGGGAATTTATTTTTCATTGAAAATTAATGGGAATATTTCTCTTATTTTGGAGAACGGGGAAGGAAATAAACGAGTTCGGAATCAAAAGGGCAACAATTTATTGGAATTTAATCAAAATAACACGTTTTTTTTTAAACCAAAAGGGCAAAGGCGCTTGACACCCTGCGCCTTGCCCCTTTGGATTAGATAAGGTCCAGGGTGTCAAGCGTCTTACCTTTACTTTAACAAACTAAAGTAAAATTTATTGTAATATATATTATCGAAATTTAACAAACTAAAATTTATAATTCACTTATATATTTGACATTGGGATGATAAAAAAATATTAAAATGTTGGCATGATAAATTACATATAAAATATTAATAAAATAATATTTTAATTTTTTTAAAAAATAAAATCAAATAGTAGTTTTTAAAACAAAGAGAGCACATATTCTTTATTTGATTTTTATAATTTAATATATCTTTTATAGTTTTGTATTAATTCTAATATTAGTAAAAAATATTTATCTAAAATAATTTTAATTTACAGAATATAAAATTAATTTTTTTTAATTCTAAAATTAATAATTTTTTAAAATGGGTTGGCCATGCAAAAATAGGACAAGGCGTAGGGTGTCAGGCGCCTTGCCTTACACATGTCAGACAGTAAAGGTAAGGCGCCTGACACCCTGCGCCTTACCTTTTAAATTATTTTTTTCCGTCAATCAGTTAACTGGTCCGTTAATTCAAAGGGGCAAGGCGCAAGGTGTTAGGCGCTTTGCCCTTTTGGTTTTAAAAAAAAAAAACGTCTTGTTTTGATTAAATTCCAATAAATTATTGTCCTTTTGGTTCTGGACTTGGAAATAAACCATCAAAGATTCTGTAAGTTTTTATATTTTTTTAATGAAAGATTTTATTTTTATACATAATAAGTCTTTTTTTTTTTGGTTCAATGATAAGTGATTATTTCTAATATTTAAAGGAAGGAAATTAGTTTTCTCGATTTCAGTATTATCTTTTTTCATATAGATGAGATGAAAAAAAAAGGTCATCAAACTAGTTGAGTATATGTATAAAGAAGAGGTAGATTTAAGATTTAAAAATTTAAAAATTATTATATAAATTTTATTATTATTTTAATTTATATAAAAATTAAACTTACAGTCAAATTTGATTCTAAATTAAGAAAATCGCTTCAACTCATACTTAATATTATCATCCACCTAAAAATAAGGTCAAAATTACTTTTAAAAGAAGGAAGAACAATTTATTCATTTTAGTACAATCCTATTACTCATTTTATTTCAATTATGTTGCAAAGTTGAAAATTACCGGATTCAAATTTTAAACTTTAATCTAAAATTGGAAACATGAGATTTAGCTTTCTTAAAAAGAAAAAAAATTATAAATTTAAATTTAAAAATTAGATAAAAATACCAATAATCAGAAACCTTTTTAAAAATATAAAAGGAAAAAAAATGGAGTTACTAAGTGTCCCATTGAATTCATGTTCCCCGTCAGCGAGTTACAAATATGGTAGCTGGAAGAGAAAACATATATACGTGGGAAATAAGTAAAGAACATAGTCATGGCTGAATCTTCTGTATCCTAATTCTTACGCTATATTAACCTGTGAATTTGGTACTCTAAGAGATTGTTTGGTGTGAAGTATAACTAAAAATAATTTTGAGATAAAAATTTAGCGGCACTTAAATAACTGTTTGATTGACAAATGCAGGATAATTTATCCCAAAATAAGTTATCCCTCCTAATGAATAGTATAATAAATCCATCACAGTTTGTCATAGGATAAAACTTACAAAATGACAAAGTTATCCTTCAAATCCTTTTATCACTTTTCACCCCCTCCAAGTTCTTCTACATCATTTGCACATCCACCAACTGCTTTGAATTCTCCAGCACGTGTATCTCAGCCCAATGAAAACTCACCTACAGTTGCATTTCCACAATCTGCTCCTCTCATAGCATCACCACCACTGTCATTATCCCCTCCTCCAACAAATACAACATTGCCTCCTCCAGCCTCATCTTCACAACCACAATTGTTAATTTAAACTCCAACGCCTTCTCTAGAATTTGCTTCTCCAATTATTAGCCCTCCACCTACACCGTTCGATCTGCTCTCCATCTTCTATCGTATGTAATAATATATTAACGATTTGTTATAATTAAAGTTCTAACAATCGATATACAAAAATTCTTTTCATGAGAATTCGTACATAAAATAATTAAGTTAAATAAAGTAAATGTTTTATTGTTAAGAAGAGTAACTAAATCTCTGACAATATATATTTTAAAAAGCTCAATGAAAAAAGAATTTTTATAAAAAAAAAATAATGTAACAAACCAGATAGTGAAAAAGTACTAACCAACATAACTTGTGTTGAAACAAATAAGCCTCCTAATTCTTTTGCGCATTTCACCGAACACTTGAAAGGTGATGGCGGTGAAGGAAGACAAAAAGCCATCGAGGATCAACAACCTCAGATTCACCTACCCTGGTATCGATGGCCATCCGCCTCCCGGATCTACCCCATTGATCGATGATTTCTCCCTTACCCTTTATCCCGGTGACCGCTGTCTTCTTGCCGGATCTGATTGCGCAGGTTCTGTTCTAGTCCTCTTCGGAACTGTTGAAACTTGAATTACTCTCTATACTATAATCAAGAATCAATAAGGGGTTGCTTTAAATTTGTTTCTCTTTGCTGCTATGTCCCATTCCGAAATTTCACGGTGCCTTTGGGCTTTGATATTGATGGAAGTATTTTTTTGTTTGTTTGTTTGACATATAGGATGAATTTTCTTAGTATTAAAGGTTGACGACAATTTTTAGACGTCTATTGTAGTAAGCATATGGAGTAAGAATTGTCATATTTGTACAGGAAAATGACTTCCATAAGGGAGAGATTGTCATCTTGCTCATTACAACAACAACATACCCTGTAATCTCACAAGTGGGGTCTGGGAGGGTAGAATGTACGCAGACCTTACCAACCCATAAGCAACAAAAACCCATAAGCAATCATCTTGCTCATTGTGCTAGAAAATGTGGAAAACATTTCTAACCAAACACTCATAAACATTTTTCGCCTGCTACCCTTAATGAAATGTTTGATTGAGATCTGAGAGGCATGCCCTTTTGATAGGGAAGACTACAATTTTGAAGATATTGGGAGGGCAGCATATGGTAGAACCAAACATGGTCAGAGTGCTGGGAAGGGGTCCGCATTTCATGACATTGCTTTAACGGCTTCGGGAGATCTCGGTTATCTTGGTGGAGAGGTGTCTCTTCTCTTGCTTTTCCTTGGTTAACTTTTTATGGTTTATTATATTTTTGAAGACTGTTTAGCTTCTTTAGCATTGGAACTTGGCTGTTGTCGTCCTATGTACAATTCGATAAATTCCAGCAGAATTAAGTGCTCTTCTCTTATGTTTACCAAGACACACACTTGCTAAGTTGGAATTCCATTTGGAATCAATTTCGAAATTAATCTCTGTAACATGGTTTCTCTCCTTTATTTGTTGGTAGTTTCTACATGTAATATGGTACTTCGCCAGGAGATTTTAGTTATAGAAGTAATATGCTATAACGGCACTAACATCTTGTTTGCGCTTGATTAAACCTGTCTCCTTAAAAGACAAACATGCCACATCTTTTAAATGAACTTGTGAATTCAGAAATTGATTACCAAAGTAGATAACTAAGTTGTGTTGTGCTTTCTGTTTCGCGGTGGAGGAGAGAAATTACATTTGTTGGATTTGAAGTGCTTATCCAAATGGATGTTTTTGTTGAGAAAATGATTTTTGGGGTTTCAGGAACGGATCCAAAATGACGAGATGAACTAATTAAGGTACGGATGAAAATGAGTAATTGTTATCTGCCTGGAACTTATAAAAGTTCCATGGGGCTTTTGTTGTGCTGGATTTCTTATTGTTATAACTACTCCCTTTCAGAACAGGGCAACTCAAAACGAATGTCTCCTATGTTCCTTGCTTCATAGCAAAACCCATATCCATAAATGTGATTCATTGACATGTCCTTGCAAATTATAAAAGCACGTGTGTCATTTTTTCTATTCTTGGACATTTGGACTTCTGTCTATGAAAATGTCATTAATTTTGTGTCGTTAGACATAAATCAATTTACTGGAGTGGTAGAGCTTTTTAACTACATAACTAACTCTTATTTGGATCTCTATAAGCCTATTTTAAAAAGCTGGTAGAAATACTTAAATACCTGACCCATCCATAATCCATGAAAACAGTGCAGTTAAATTATATAATTTTTTGAAAATTTGAACCAGGCGGATGGTATCGTGGCACAAAATATTGGTATAGTCGATGCCTCTTCCTACAAAGAGAAGTACAAAAGTTATTTTTTGCCAGACAGCCAAACCTCCACCTGAAGTCACACTTCATTTAGCTTCATTTTTTCCTCTTCCAAATATGTTCTCGCTTGAGCAATATGGCAAGCTGAGCCCCACCGTGCCACCCATATATTACTGTTTGGCATTTGAACAATTTCCTAAACAGTAATGCAATTCTTATGATCTAGTGGTCTTGTCAGGACTCCTATATTAACTAGGTTTTGTACTCCCACAAAAATCAGGAGTTAGCATGAAGCTGCAAGTCTATTTCTAAACATTGACCTAAATATACATGCACAACTCTCAAGTCTTGAGCTACATTTAACAAATTCCCATTGTACCAGAGTCTACAAGAAACACTTACCTTGTGTCTTTGTACATCTCTGCTTGTGCAGTCAACAATCACCATTCACCACAGCCATCTCTCTTTTCTTCTTCAAAGTATCGTCTGCCTGTGCAAAAACACCAAACATAGAACTAGACTAAGCAAAAAAACTTCATACTGCGTTGCTGTATGTATTCAAGCCTTTTCTGCAATGGTGAAATCACCTCTTCTACTCACAATTGGCTTATTCATTTGATGAGCTTTAGAAAATGTGGTCTTGATAGGCCTTCATCAGGCATAAATATTCACGCGATTAACCAAATCCCAACATACACATGTAACACAAAGTCCAAGGCATGAAAAGATGGTAACTGATAAGATTTCAGGTAGATGGGGCTTGCTCAGGAATAAAAATATCCATCTTTCTAGTTCATATATTCTTTTGGCATGAAGAAAGGCTTACCACTGTTTATAGATTGATTGAAATAGATGGGGGGTTGTTGAGCTACTCACTCATTTATTAATAATTTCTGACACTATCTTGGTGTGTGAATCAACAATATTATTCTGAAAAGAAAAATGTCAAATATCAATTATATAACTTGTCTCAGCTCATGTTTAAGGGAGATTTAACTCTGAAATTCTTGTCAAATTGAAAAAAAAGAAAGGGCCCTCTTGGTATTTGGTGTACTTTGCACTCATCTTATTTCACAGTTATGAAGAACCTCTATTGGCGTATATTAATTTCTGCAGCCAATCCCTCTTTATGATTCTTTTCCAATATCCTCAAAGCGTAACAGCACTAAACCTATGAACAATTGAAATTTTTTCTGCTACCGGTTGAGGTAAACTGATAAAGGTATAGACCATATGCTGAAACACTCTCTCTCTTTGTTCTCTTTTTTTCTTCTGAATAATTTTCCAGGCTTAATCAGAATTCTGTCTCTCATGACAAGTAGGAGTGCTCTAACTTTTGTACCATGATAAAAATTGCTGATGGGAATAAATAAATGAACACATACATGCACGGAGAACTAGGAAGGAAGTTTTGACCTCAACTTTTTTGGGTGTGTGCTACCTTTTACAGTGATTGATCTTTGATAAAAGCTGATTGTGATGAACTCATCTAATGTGCAAACAACTAAATAAGCATTACATTTTACCTTTTATGTTCATGAAGGTTCTTGGTATCAATCTGTCCTGGAGAATGCACAAATCATTTGATGGGGAAAGAAGAAGAGTGCAGATATGCATGGGTCTTCTGAAACCATTCAAGGTATATCTATAAATACTTTCGCCAAGTGAAAAGCATTACATATTTACTGTTACAAATTACTTTAAGATGATGTTGACATAAGATGGAACCCTGCTTGTCTAGGTACTACTTCTTGATGAGATTACAGTTGATAGAACCCTCCTCCAAGCTAGTTTGGCTAGGAGGGCTCTGTTTTTTATTTCTGCCCTTTGCATCCCCAGCCCTCCATTTTTTTCCCCTCTGTTAGGGTCTCCCAATTAAGGAGGTGAATTTTACACTTAATTACTTTGCAAGTGCAACTATGTTATGACATGCAGCTGATGAATGCTTTGTAAGATATGTCTTATCTGTATCATGAGCTCATTCTCTCTTTCTCATCGACAAACTACCTATTTTTTCATTACTATATTTTGGTTGATATAATATAATTGCTTAGAGATGCGTTTATTAGAAGTTACGTTGTTTCTAGACTGTTTTCTCTATCTTCATTGAGCTGTATATCAGCTGCACCGTCTGATCTAAAATTAACCACTTAGGACAACTAAAACGAGACATACAATACAATATACAGATGATCAGATCGGAAATAAGTAGAACAACGAATAACTACAAAACCTTACTATAGTTATTAGTTTGGAAGCAAAATTTGAGGTAATAAAATTTATATTTCAGCCGCGTGTCGATGTACGGTATGAGAAATCCACGTGGCATTGCATGCCACCAAATGGTGCTGCACGACGACACGTGGATGTCTACAATCTCAATTATTATTTGTTAACTCTCAACGCTATCCGTTACAAGTTTTGGTCGGTGAAACATTTGCGTATGACAGTATCTCACTGTCCATGCAACCGTTACATGTGTGTGTATATATATGTTGCCATTGTCAAAATGAGATCAATAGTTATAACTTGGTTACAAAAGAAAAGGATAGAATGGCTCCAGAAGTTGGAAGTGGAACAAAAAAGGCTCAAGAGGGGATAGAATTGGGAAAACCATCATATGGTTTTGTGACTTTCTTAGCTGGTAATGGTGATTATGTGAAAGGGGTGGTTGGTTTAGCAAAGGGGCTGATAAAAGCAAACTCTATGTATCCTTTGGTGGTGGCAATTTTGCCTGATGTCCCAGAGGAACACCGGATGCTATTAAGGAGGTACGGTTGCATAGTGAGGGAGATAGAGCCACTTGCTCCTTCATTGCAATCATCTGACAAATATGCACGATCTTATTACGTTCTCAACTACTCAAAGCTTCGCATTTGGCAGGTAAATTAAAATAATTGCAATCTTAGCTTCATGGTTGTTTTATATATGGACATTATTGATCATTTTGGTATTTAATTATTGCAGTTTGTGGAGTACAGTAAGATGGTATACTTGGATGGAGACATGCAAGTTTTCGAGAACATAGACCATCTATTTGAGTTGCCTGACAAGTATTTCTATGCGGTGACGGATTGTATATGCGATATGTATGGGGAGCTTTGTCCAGAGGTTCTGCCGTGGCCTAAAGTGTTGGGGCCAAGGCCATCTATCTACTTCAATGCAGGCATGTTTGTCTTTCAGCCGAATCTCTCCATCTATGTTCGTCTCTTGAATACACTCAAAGTTACCCCACCCACTCAATTTGCTGAACAGGTACTGCTACAATATATTTGTGTGCATGTCAAACTTATATTTCTACATGAATTAAATCTGCATATAATATTTGGATGACTTGAAGAACAGAGTAAACAACTTGTTATATCTGGTTATAATATACTATACATACTGATAAAGAGTTTCAACTTTAATAAATTGATGCTTCAAAAAGTTAAGACAATTAAGATAGACTTAATAGATAACTACTGTGGTATATATAGTGCAGTTAAGCTATTATAAGCTCAATTAGTTGGCTACTTAAATTTTCACTTTTTTACTTCATTATTCAAACTTTGTAATTAATTCCCTCACCTTTTTTGTTCCCTTGAAGATGCAATTACACTAAGGGTGTGTTTGAAATTTTCCTCGTAGTGAAACGAGTTCCGGAACAACATCCATTATATTCCCACCACCCGATCCCTACTTTTACCTACACTTTTGGAATAGTATTTTTTTACTTGGGTACCAATCAATCCTTTTTTAAAATAGTTTAAGAAGACGTTTTTCTTCCTATCAAACCTACCCTTATTGTTAAACACTACTTCTAAAGTACTACTGTGCACGCCGTGTATATGTTATATAAGTAAAAAAAAATTGAGGTGTCCACTCAGGTCCGTATATATTTCGCATCAATGAACTTTAGACATTTTGTCGAATTACTTCGCCCTATTCGTTGATTTGGGATTATAATTTTGATAGCCCATGTTGAATGTACTGCAACTTTTTTACCTCCTCATGTAGTCCTGGGTTTTGTTTCTATCACATTCTCACGTACATGTACTTCAACAGCTATATATAATCCCAATCGTTTCCTTTTTGTAGGACTTTCTGAACATGTACTTTAAAGACAAGTACAAGCCAATTCCTTATGTATACAATTTGTTGCTGGCCATGCTATGGCGTCACCCGGAGAAAGTCGAGGTCAACAGGGCGAAAGCGGTCCACTACTGTTCTCCAGGGGCTAAGCCGTGGAAATACACTGGGAAGGAAGAACACATGGATAGAG
>JBCEWC010015764.1:0-13527 GCA_038996855.1 Solanum aculeatissimum
TTTAGTGCACAACATTAATGCTCCACTTAAACAATTAGTGCTCCACTTAAAACAATTAGTGCTCCACTTAAAACAATTAAATATTCAACATCTTGCAATTTTTAAAATGGGTTATTTATGCAAATAGCTCTATTTTGGGGTAGTCTTTAATTTTTGTTCCTCAAAATTATTGCTCTTCAATGTTATAAGTATATATCTTTTTTTTTTAAAAAAAAGAGAAAAATGACTCTGACAGTAAAAAAAAAAAAAAATTAAGCTCAAGGCATATGTTATGTCCCAAGGCATAAGTTATGTCACATAGAATAAGTTCAATGACACAAGTTATGCCCAAGATATAAGCTCAGTAACAAAAATTATTGCTTAATGCATAAGTTCTCTAAAAGTCTTGCTCGTATCAAAAGTTATGCCTTATGACAATACATTCTCTAAAAGATTTTGCTTGCGAAATTAGTTGTTGTCAAACTTCAAACGTGTTTCCAATTTCAATCACGTATGTAGGTCTGGAGTTGATTTTGAAAAAGGCTAAGTTTATAAATTTCTATGTACTACGATCATGACTTAAATGATGGTCCTTGGACCGATTATATGTGCACTTGCACATGCATTAAATACAGTGACAGATCTAGAATTTTAACATTGTGGATGCTCTCTTAATTAATTTGATAATGACGAAATCAAAAGTTTCATTAAAGGAGTTCAAAATATAAAAAGCAAATACACTAGAAGCCAAAGGATGTTTAACATCTCTTACATATATATAAAATATAGTTTTAACCATGTATAAATAGTGTATTTTTTGCCGAGGAGAGTTCAAATGAACTCCTTGGACCTATGTAGCTCCACTTAGCCATCAATCATAAAACATAAATTTATAAATTTAATGCTTGTGATCATAAAAATGCTATCATATTTGAAATCAGTAGCAAAAACAATCAACAAGAACAAGTACTCACTCTGTTCCTTTTCACTTCTCGTAGTTTTCTTTTTCTAGAGTCAAACAATATTAATTTTGAGTAACATTTTTAAGATATATTTTTTTAATCATATTAATTTAAGAAAAGTTATAAATTATAGTACTTTTAGTATAGTTTTTGAATATCAAAAATTTTAATTTTAAAATGTTAAATCATTCTAATCTAATTTAGATTTGAAAATTAAAAATTAACCTTTCCACAGCGAAAATAACAATTTTTAGAAATAAAGAGAGTTGTATTTATTATGTTGAATAAAGAAGAAAGAAAAAAAGTTATTTATATATATCCTTTTTTTTTTTTCAGGAAAAGTAGTAAAAGGACAATTATAAATAAGAAAAGAATGAAAATGTAGCAAAAAGGTAGCCGTACTTATAATTCAATTTCTATTATACCGAAGAGTCATGGAAGTATAATCATTGGTTATAAAGAGTTGTACAATGAGCAATACAAATTATATTGGTCTTATCTAATTTTCTTACCAATTGTCTCTAAACATGTGTAATACATGTGGACCCATTAATTCTCTTTATATCATTTCAATTTTATTAAGTTTTTGTTTATAAATTTAAATGT
Source organism: Solanum aculeatissimum (assembly GCA_038996855.1). Classification (NCBI taxonomy): domain Eukaryota; kingdom Viridiplantae; phylum Streptophyta; class Magnoliopsida; order Solanales; family Solanaceae; genus Solanum; species Solanum aculeatissimum. The sequence continues at coordinate 1,548 of JBCEWC010015764.1, forward strand.
TTAACTATTATCAACTCTATTCATATTTTGTGAACCCTGTTTGTCATTATAAATCTTCACCATATTTGTTATTTACACTATTTTAGCCTTTTCAATACAAATTTTTAAGTGTTTAAACTATAAAAATCATCTTTTTTGGTAATCTTATAACTCAAAAAATTTAATTTAATTTTTTTTTAAAAGGGCATGATATGATTTTTTGTTTTATATACTTTTTCCATTCCAGTGAAAGTTAATTTTGATTACATCAAAATCATTGTATCTTGCTAATTTATGTGTCATATTTATTGAATTCACACACAAAATAAATTTATTATATATAAAGTATAATGGGTAAGTTAAAACAATTGTATCTTATCAAATTATGTATCATAAAATAAATTTAAAAATTCAATGATTCGTTGTAAAAATAAATTCAATATACATAATGTTCATTGTTTCTTAGTAATAAAATATTATTCATCGTATCTTTATTAAAAACATTCAATATATATGATGAGAGAACAAACTATATAAGCAACATAGAAAATTTCCTAAAATCAAATCCAAAAGTGGATTTTAATTTAAAAATTGTTACAAAATCAACAATGACAAATCAAATTCATAAAACATTACGTGAGTACAAAGAGATCATTTCACATGCACTCAAAAAGATTTGCAGTTGAAGTAATATCGAAACTTTTGAATACAGTAAGAAAAGTTAGGAATGGGTTTCAATTAGATTTAAATTTGAAAAATTATACAAAATGTCCATTGAATTAAATTTCTTACATAAAAAATGGCTACTTTTTTCTTTACTAAAAATAGTCGTTCGACCGTTATATGCACTAAATACAACCTTCTAGCTATTTGGTTCACGTCAATTTTTTCTTTTTTGCGGGATTTTGGGGAGTTGTGACGTTGGAGTTGGGGGTGGGGGTCATCCAACTTAAAAGACAAAGTAAAAAACATCTCAACTATTATACAAATATAATTGTCGATTAAAAAAAATAAAAAGAGAGAAGCCATAGAAGAATTATACACAATAAGCTTTTTTTTCCCTTTTAGCCAAATAATTTATGTGCTCAAAACTGCCATAAAATTAGTACCTACATTATAAATTCCAAATGGAGAAATGCAAATGCCATCAATTGATCTTGGAAGCTAAACTTTAAATAAAATTTTGCTTCGTAGTTCAATTCAATCGATTGATCGATCATGAAAAGTTCTGAAAATATATTTCATTATTTCTATCAAACTTCAAACAAAAAGACTGAAAATTTGACTTGGATAAGCCAAACTTCAAACAAATAGAAAAAAATATAGATGTTTGAACTTCAATATGATCAATCGAGCGATCACCAAAAGTTTTGAAAATATTTCATAGTTCCTGTCAAACTTCGAACAAAAAGGCTGAAAATTTGACCTTGACAAGCCAAACTTCAAACAAATGGAAAAAAAAACATTAGAAGTTTGTTGTCAAACTTCAAATGTTTTTCCAACTTCGATCGCGCATGTAGGTCTGAAGTTGATTTTAAAAAGGCTATATTTATAAATTTTTATATACTTCTATCATGACTTAAACGATGATCCTAGAAACCGATTATATGTCCACTTGCCCTATGCAATAAATAAGGGAAAAACTACATTATACATTCGTCCGCCAAAATAATAGTCAATAAATGTATAACCTTTATATATTTTTATACAAGATAATATATATATATATATATATTATGTATTTAGCTAGCGAAGGTACTTACTTATGTCGATCAGACACCCACAAGTCATTGAAAAAATTTATTTACACAAAAATAAGCCTACTTTTTTTTAATTACAAAAAGTAGTCATCCGCCTGACCTTTGGCTATTTGTTACAATTTTGGGCATTCAACCCTAGTTGTATAGGCATGTATAGTCAGTATATATTTGTGTATCATAATGTATATTTAGTGTATAGCTCATGTATAAGTAATATACATTGTATGGCGGCAGTGTATATTTTCTATAACTATATTGTATAATCATGTATAGTTTCGCTGATTTGGAGCTATTTTTTATATAAATAAAACATGAACTGCTTTTTTTTTTGTAAACTTTTTTATTTATATATATATATATATATATGTGTGTGTGTGTGTGTGTGTGTGTGTGTGTAATTTCTCTAATATATAACTTGTCTAATAAATAATAGGGCCTAACTTGGGCATTTGATAGCCCAATTTTAGATGTAGACACATCCAACATATGTCTTGCATTTTAAACCACACAAAAAGTAATCCATAGAGATAAAACAACAATCCACCCTATGTAATTGATTGAAGAAAATAAACACAACAATCTTGTTATTCCCCATTTATCCAAACTATGAATATGCTCAAAACTTGTGGACAAAATTACCATCAATTAGGATTATCATTAAGTTCCAAATATAGAAATGTAAATGTGGATTATCTTGTACAACCATTAAAATTTGGTCATACAAGAAAGCAAATGCAAAAGTTAGCAATAAGAGCAAGTAATAATGGTGGAGAGAAACAAAGTGAAAGGCCTAGTTTTTTGACACTTGAAGAAGCTGGACTTGTTGAAGTGTCTGGCCTCAGCACTCATGAACGTTTCCTATGTCGATTGACGGTACGTTACAGATTTAACTTGTGTAAACTGACTGACAATGTATTATTTTTTTAATCAAGAATGAAAGAAGATTTGCTCCGAATGAAAGAAGATTTGGAGCAAGCGTAAAATTATCTCGATCAGATACATAAAGGGGAGAGGGGCACTTTTCCCTGACCCTGAGTGTGTGAATGGTTCATACATCGGACTATTAATATTAATATAGTTGATAACAAGTTACTGGTATATATCGACTTAACTTGATGTTATAAAAAATTATATTATATAAATGCACACAAATTATACACTTTTGTAGTATTTCTTGTTTGAGGGGGTGGGTGGGTGGTGTTAATATGCTTGTGAATAGTGGAGACATGAAAGAAGGGGTCGTTTGGTTTGAAGATAAGTTATGTTGTGATTAGTTATATTGAAAACAGTAACAATGAGAAGCTATTATGGTATTATTTCTTATTGTTTGTTTTGTTATAATAAAAATGGCATATATTATATAATTTCTGAGGGACCTCAAGAATATTTTTGTCATTTTATTATTTTATTGAGGAATAACTAATCTCAGTCCTATTATTCCATCAACCGATAAAAAGAACTTATTTCAGTACTAATTATTAATCCTAATATAACTTATCCAAGAATTGATATTTTTGTTATTTTTCAATACTAATTGTATTTTTGTTATTTTTCAATACTAATTGTATTTTTGTTATTTTTTAAATTTTACTTAGGGGAACCAATCTCGATTCTATTATTTCATCATCTGATAGAGATAACTTATTTCAATACTAATAGTAATTGGTACAATTTTGTTTGTGTGCAGATTTCATCACTGAATTTATTAAGAGTGATATCAGAACAAGAAGGTTGTTCAATAGAGGAATTGAATGCGGGGAGGATATGTGATTGGTTCTTGAAAGATAAGCTAAAAAGAGAACAGAATTTGGATTCTGCTGTTCTTCAATGGGATGATTCTGATTTCCAACTATAATTCTTACTCTTTTTTCCTAATAAAATACTCCTTGTCTTCTTTATTATATATTCCCGCATCTCATTGTATGTACCATCTTTTCCTTTTTTTAATTCATTCTAAAAAATTTAAATAGCCGACTAACTGAGATAGTTGAGTGTGGAGAAGGTGTAAGGCATTGTATGCGAAACAAAGTAGAAACAACCATCACTATTAATTTGACATCACTCAGTAAGTAGGGTAATCCTATAAGTAATATCAATCGGTACGATTCTTCAGAAATAGTGCATTATTGAGAATTCTGACACGAATACAACGATATTTTTAGATAGTCTGACCAAGATAACATGTAATGTAGCAAAAAAGGTAGGTGACCAAGATATGGCAGGAGCAGGAACATAGAGATGGAATCTGTTTCTTCATTAATGTCATGTGTTCTTGCATTATAGATTAGTGTCATGTCATGATTAGGCCAAGTAATCAAACACATGGGCATTACTGGCTTTCTAGAGAGTACATGTTAGGTGACCAAGATATGGCAGGACACAGAAGGAATCTGTTTATTCATTAATGTCATCTGATCTCAGTCATGTGCTCATGTATATTTAATGTAAAACACATGAGCACATGGTTGAAAATCTTTCTTTGATTGTCTTGACTAATGAAAAGAAGTTAAAGAAAAAGCCAAACTGCAGAGGGTAGTGTGTATACAAATTTTAGGTAGAGAGGTTATTTCCTCGATCTTAAAAAGAATACATATTTATTTATTTAACTTAAAGAATCGTATTACAAGAGACTAGACTCCTATATACAACTAAAATTCTTATGAGATCAGAAGGGCCAACAAAGCTCTTCAAACAAAATCCCTAAATCAACCTTGTAACAGGCCACTCCATCTTCAATGAAGCTGTTGAAGAACAATGTGGCTTGTAAAGATTGTTGTTACATGTACATAAACATACCTATGATTTCTACAACAATACCTATACCAAATCAAGACTAAGACAGGCTTAAATGGAGTGACTGAACAGTGATGATCCATATAGCCGACCCCAACTCACTTGTCATTGAAGCATAGTTGTTGTTGTTGTTGATGTAACAACAATAAAGAATCTGATATGAGAGCTATATCTCGGCGTCCATTTGCATAAATAACTCTCTCCGTGGCCAATTTTCTTCACCGTCTGATGTAAACAAGGCTACGGATATGTCAGCCAGTTTCTTCCGGCTTAACCTAGTCCTCGGAAACTTCGATTGCCTAGGAGCATTTGGCACTTCAACATCATCAGACTCACTCCAGTTCTCCATATCAGTAGCATTCTTAAAACCAAGTGTCTTTCTTGGTGTACTATATTCAAAATGCCATCTTTTTGCAACCAAAGTCTGTTCATTCACCAAACAAACCATAGACTTCATCAATACTTAAATCCAATCAAACTTTTTCTTTAACTTATAATATCATGTAATATCACTTCAGTAACAATTAAGTAATGCTTACCGCTTCTCTAATTGGTTTCGATACATGAAACAACCTCTTTAGATCATCATGATCAACTCCACACACTATCCTTATCTGCAGAATGGGAAAAAACAACACATCTTTTCAATAAGCCAATTGGGAATCCATGAATTTAAGTAGAGTAAAAGGGCATTCCCTGTTAAGAGGGTCCGAGGAAGGGCTGCACCTCAAGTAGTATGACGTAGACAGCCTACCCTAATGCAAGCATTAGCGACTGCTACCATAACTCGAACCCATGACTTATAAATCACATGGAGACAACTTTATCATCCCTCCTAGGCTCCCATTCAATTTAAGTAAAGTAGACTAAAAGAAAACTTAATTTTTGTACTAACCAGGATATCTTGTGGCAGGGCTTCAAGAGGGGACTTCTCACAGGTGGAAAATGACTTCTTCCTGCAGAGTTTCTTGGTGGGTGTTGTGGAAATGAAATCAAGATCCCTAATATTAGGCAAACAAACTCTCTTCCTCCCAAATGAGGTACTTCTCACAAGCCCAAATCCCACATCTTCACATGTATTCTTCCCCATTGCCATTTTTCTTCAACTTTTTCACAGAAAACACAACCGCAAGATCTGATTTTTCCACCAAATCACAGAACAAAACTTCATCAGTATAACCCCAAATCAGTTAACAATCCAAAAAAACCAAACCCCAACTAAGCAAATGGACCAAAAACAGTAAAACCAAGAAAATCCAACCAAATTACATTAAAAAAAAAACTTTTCACTTCTCATATGTCTTCCCCATTGCCATTTTCCTCAGCTTTTCACTGAAAACCCAACTTCAAGATTTGATTTTTCCACCAAATCATACAATCAAAACCAACCAGTATTATCCAAAACTCAACCCCAAATTAATAAACAATCAAAAAACACACATCCCAACTGGACTAAACAGCAAAACCAAGAAACCCCAACAATTTTTTTTTTTTAAAATCAATCTTTGAAATCAAAAAGTCAATTGAGTCAAATGGGTAAGCAGCAAAGTATTTAAAAATTTCATACAATACCTTTAAAATGATAATTCGAAGGTCACAACACTAGATTGAAACTGAAGCAACCAAAGCTATATCCTTTTTACAAAATTTGTACAAACAACTGGCTGAAGAAATGGGTCAAATTTGTTTATATGTGAAAAAAGACAGTTTTTTCTACTGTTTTTGTTTTGGAGACTTGAATTTTAAACTGGTAAAAGATAAGTATGAACTAATTTAGATTTTTATCTATTTCCTTAAATATATGAAGGAGAAAAACTAGCCGTTGTAAATGTACACGTGGCAATATGGGAGATAGGTAAAAGGAAACAACATGGGTGTTTCAGGTGATTGGTCGGTCCAAGTCTACTGTCGGTTGGCTTTTACCTAAAACGCGGTTCTGTTCTCTGTTTTTAGACAGTCAACAACTCAACGCGGATTAGGATAGATGGTTAGTGACGTAGTTAAGAGTTATCTCGATTATTAAAAAAAAAATTATATGAATTAGGATAGATGGTGAATGACGTAATCGAGAGTTATCTTGATGATTCTTTGTATTAGTAAATGTAATGCTTTTTTCATCCATTTTTATTTGTCCGTTATAATTTATACTCATTTTTTCCTCGTGGCACTTTTTTCTTTTTTGTCTGTCCCAAAAAGAATATTATCTTACTCTGATTGGAAATAATTTAACTTTGAAATTCTCCTTTTACTCTTAATGAAGTGATTTTCTGATTTTCAGTCACACAAATATGTAAGAATGAATTTAGACCACAAGTATCAAAGGTCTTTCATTTTTTTCCTTAAATATCGTGTCAAGTCAAAGGATGTCACATCAAATGGGACGAAGGGAATATTATTTTGGAATATTCAACAATACTTATCCAGTTTATAAAATTAAGAGATAATTTTGCACTTAATTTCTAATTTATCCTTGTCGTTAATTATAATCATTTCTCTCTTACATTTTTCAAGACATTATATTTATCATATTCAAAGGATGATTTGGTAAATCTATTTATATCATTTACTACTTCTTAATTTTTATGCCAAATTAATAGAGAATAAATAAAGATAGACGAAGGAAATATTACTTTAAGAATTTCTTGTTATTTCATTTATGTAAAAACTTTGACGTTTTGCAATTATTGTAGTATTTTATTGAGGCTATTTTTTTAGTGTATTTCATAGAAAATTTATTTTCAATCGTATATTTTTTCAATGAGCTGATTCGATGAAAAATAAACAAAAAAATTTATGTTCTCCTTAGATTCTACTCGTGTGATTACGCTAATTACATCATCATGCACAAAGTTTGAGGTGAAATGATGGTCGATATTATGACACGTAAGCAAGTATAGTAATGGACGGTCATGATCTTTTTAAAATATATTCACATTATAGGTCAAATCCTTCCAAGAGAAGTATTCTATTCTAAAATGGTGGCTTTAAAGTTTTTCACTCGTGGGACCTAGGAATGTGCAACATGGTGCAATTTTTAATTTGTGTAAATATCATTTAATTTTTTAATTGAAATAAATGAAGTATATTTAATTCTTCTAATTAATTGAAATATATGGTTTTGATTGGATCCCTAGAGAATATTTTCATATGGAGGAAAGATTATATAAAATGGATCTGATTGTGAAATTATTAATCAAAAATGAATTCAACTTATTTAGGTTTAATAAATCATATAGGGGTATGTATAGGTTGGTTTAGTTTGATTTTATGTATTATCTGTTCTTTTGATCGATTCTTGATTTTTAAATATGTTAAATCAATAAGATATTTTTATCGGCCTTCGATTTATCAATTTTAGGTCGTTAACAATTCGATTTTTGATCTACCCAATGAGAAAATACTCTTAAAATAAATATATGATTATCTAATATTTTGACACGATCGAACAATAATATAACTATATAAGGATGCTTATAAAATAGAAACAGTAATAACTAACTATATAAGTGCAACACAAATAAAAGAGTTTGTTTTAGTGAACTCAAAGTCATTTTAAAGTATGAATTGAAAGGTAAAAGACAATGACCCTCCAATAAGTCTATTGGAATTGGATCAATAACTAATAAGGTAATGATATTAATATTTAAGTATTTATATAAGGCCAATCTTAATGTGTTATGAGTTACCTGATAATTCAATATTAAAAAATTAAATTTGAATCGATAACTCTATTTAAATTTTTTTTTATTAAAAACTCATAAACCCAATAACCCAATAGCTTTAATATGGTGCTTTTCTAGATTTTTTTCGTGTGTGTTAGTCCATGAATTTTTTTGTTGGTATGACTTCCAATCAGTTTTTCAGAAAAAACTTTATAGAACCATCAGTAACGACCTGGGGAAGAATTTTAATAGTCTTTGCTTGTTCTATGCTGCATTTTAGCATTTAGGGGTCACTATAAGAATTGTGTAATTTTCTTTATTTTTGTGTGTTAGTTACATCGTTTTTGGTGATACGACTTTCAATCAATTTTTTCGGAAAAATCTTTACAGAACCATCTATAACAACCTAGGGAAGAATTCTAATAGCCTCGACCTGATCCGTGCTGCATTTTTTAGCATTTAGGGGTCACTCACTGGAAATTAGATAATTTTCTTTATTTTTCATGTGTTAGTCTATCGATTTTTGGTGGCATGACTATTAGTCAACTTTTTCTTACGAAATCATTACAGAACTATCTGTAATGACCAAGGGAAGAATTACAATAGTTTCAGCTTGAGCTGCACTGCATTTTTTTCCTTTAATGTCACTAATTTGGTAATTTTTTATTTTTCCGTATGTGTTAATCCATGAATTTTTTGGTGATATAACTTTTGATCAAGTTTTTCATAAAAACCTTCACAAAACCATCTGTAAATTTATTTAAATAGCCTCAACCTGATCCACACTTTATTTTTTAGCGTTTAGGGGCAACTCAACAAGAATTTAAGGGTTTTTCTGTTTTTCACATGTGTTAGCCTATGAACTTTTTGGGGTAAACCTTTCGGACAATTTTTTCTTGATACCTTTACAGAATCATCTGTAATGACCTAGAAAAAAATTCTAATGCCTCACCTTGATTCGCACAATATTTTTTTAGTATCAACAGGAGTTACACAATTTTTTCAATTTTTCATGTCTGTTAGCATTTGAATTTTTTTTATGGTATAATTTTGATTGATTTTTTTCGAAAACCTTTACAGAATCTTCCATAACGATCTGAAGAAGAATTTCAAAAGCCTCGGATTCATGTTGTATTTTTTAGCATTTAAGACCACTGAACAAGAATTAGGAGGATTTTTTTAAAATTTTCATGTGTGTTAGTCTATGAATTTTTTGACGGTATGACTTTTGATTGATGTTTTTGTTAGACTTTACAGAACCGTTCGCAAAAATCTGGGGAAGAATTCCAATAGCCTCATCTTGATTCGCGCGGTATTTTTTAGCATTTAGGGGGAACTACACATGAATTAGCTGATTTTCTTAATTTTTCGTGTGTGTTTGCGTATAGATTTTTTTTGATAGTACGGCTTTTGGCCAATTTTTCTGCGCAATCTTTACAAATGCTACTGTAATGACCTAGAAAAGAATTTCAATAAGTTCAGTTTGACCCGCACGGTATTTTTTTAGAATCTATAGGTCACTCAACATAAATTATGCAATTTTCTTTGTTTTTCATGTGTTAGCCTATGAATTTTTTTGTAGTATGATTTTGGTCTATTTTTTCGCGAAATCTTTATAGAACCATATTTATCGATACAGAGAAGAATTTTAATAGTCTTGACCTGATTTGTGCTACGTTTTTTTTTTTAGTGTTTAGAACCTACTCAATGAAAATTAGACAATTTTCTTTGTTTTTATGTGTATTAGCCAATAAAATTTTTGGTGGTATGACTTCTGATAAGTTTTTTTTCAAAACCTTTACAAATCCATCCACAATTACCTGAGAAAGAATTCTAATAGTCTCGTCCTGCTCCGTGCTACATTTTTTTTAGTATTTAGGGGCAGTCAATAGGAATTAGGAGTTTTTCTTCATTTTTCGTGTGTGTTAGTCCATAAATTTTTTGATGGTTTAACTACTGGTTAATTTTTTGGCAAAACATCTAAAGAACCATCTATAATGACCTGGTAAAGAATTCCAATAGCCTCAACCTGATTCGCACTATATTTATTTGCATTTATGAGCCACTCAATAGATTTTAATTCAAATTTTCATGTGAATGTCCATGAATTTTTTTGTGGTATGAATTTCGATCAATTTTTTGGCGAAATCTTTAAAGAACAGTCCATAATGACTTGGGGAAGAATTTCAATAAACTTGACCTGATGTGCGCAGTGTTTTTTAGCCTTTTGGGGCCAGTCACTAGGAATTTGGCAATTTTCTTGATTTTTTTTCTGTGTGTTAGCCCATGAATTTTTTATGATATGACTTTTGGTCAATTTTTTTTGAAACCTTTACGGAACCATTCATAACAACCTATGGACAAGGTCCAATAACCTCGGTCTAATCTGCGCTGCATTTTTTAACATTTAGGGATTACTCAATAGGAATTAGGTGATTTTCTTCATTTTTCGTATGTGTTGACTTATACATTTTTTGGTGATATGACTTCTGATCAATTTTTTTTTTGTGAAATCTTTATAAAACCATCCATAATGACCTAAGAGAAAAGTCTAATGGAATCCCGACTTTTTTTCAAATTACTAAAATTTCCAACTTTTTGAAAGCGAATGATACCTAAAATGTTCTAATTGATACCTAAAAAGAGTCCTGAGAATTTAAGTCTGTTACATTAAATAAGGAAAACTAACTAACTCTTAAATTGTGATTCCTTAATTAGTGTTATTTTTTAGGTAGTAGTCTAATCAGTATCAATCTCTTAATAATTACTCAATCTTTCACCTTTAATTTGCAATTTCAAAAATTTTCTTTTTTTACTTCATCTCGAAAAAACACCAAAATTTTTCCGTAAATCCTAACGCCAAAAATTTTTGGTCTTCTTCTTCCTTCGAACATTAATTCATTCTTCTTTTTTTTCTTTTTTTTTATCAGTTAACATATTTTTATGGATTCGTCCCTATCATTCAGTCTTAATTTGACCCAATTGATTGTTGACAGTGACAATGTTCATCCACCTTCAGTAGACTCAACACAAGAAGTTGCTCATAAAATTGTGCGTGATTTCGTTGATGAAATTTTACCAGAAAAGATGATAGTGATGAAGGACGCATGATCAAGTTTCAAATCTACAGTCCGAAAATCACATACAAAAAAGAGGAAAAAAGTTGAAGCCGGTTTGACCTGTTCTTCTTTGCCAAGGACAAATATTTTCTTCTTTGTTTTTGTATCAATTAACATATTTTTATGAATTTCTTCAACATTAACACTTTTGATACGTGAATTTATTCTTTCAAAAATAATTGGCTATTCGTTTAATGAACGTGATTCTTGTTAATTATAACGTTTATACTTTATTTAGATACTTGAATGATTTTTTTATTTGATAAATTAGAATATCTTTATCAAAATAAATTTATTAACATTGATACATTAATGATTGGGTAAAAAAAAGACTGCATAACCCTATTGTCGTGTATCAATACCAAAAATGCCCCTAAAAATACGTAAGACTTTTGATACGTGAATCTATTCTTCAAAAAAATAACTACCTATTTATTTAATAAACTAGATACTTGTTAATTTAACGTTTATACTTTATTTAGATACTTGAATAATTTATAAAATTTTACTTTTTTATTTGATAACTCAGAATAATTGTATCAAAATAAATTCATTAACATTGATATATTAATGATTAGGTAAAAAAACGGCTGCATAACCCTAATGTTGTGTATCAATATAAAAAATGTCCAGAAAACACATATCAAGGCTAAATGTTGATATTTTT
>JBCEWC010015765.1:0-13527 GCA_038996855.1 Solanum aculeatissimum
CATAAACTGGTTTAAATTATTATAAATTCATTATTCAATTATGATTAATATGTCGCATATTAAACTCTTAATATTTTTCAAGCATTACGTAAGCCTAGAATTTACAGTAGTGGCATCCTCTCACGAGAGTTGCCATATAAATACCATCAATACCGATAAGCTTGAGCATGCTACTCAGCTTGCTGCACTTGCTCTATGGGTATAAGAGGACAAGGAGAATGAGATGGAAGAACCTTGGAGCAGAAAGGCTGAGTCAATAGGACATGAGCATAGTGAGCATAAGCAAGGGAATGGAAATAGGTTTCCCTTTTTACAGAGACCCTTGAGTTATGTGCCACTACCAATGAGTGCACCTACATTTAATAGGAGATATAATCTGAGGCCGAGGTGAAACCAGCCTTTCAGGGTCCGAAACCCTCCATCCCAAGGAAGTGTGGCTCGAGGACGCAAAAGAAAGCCACCATGTAGAAAGAGTGGAAAACTCCATTTGGGGAAATATCGAATGGACATCGATGACTGCTATAAATGTGGCCAAGTGGGTCACTTTCAGATGGATTATCTAATGCGGACCAACAAAGCTCAACCCACTACATCTACACCACCGGTTAGAGAAAATCATAGAGGTGTTGCTTCTGGCAAAAGTAGGGCCACAGACCAGTCATATGCCGTAGGTAGTTGCCCAGACCAGAAGAACACTTTAGATGTTGTGATGGGTATGAATCGAGTCTTTACTGCTTTTGATGTTGTCCATGAGAGAGAAACTTTTGTCTTTAAGAGTTTAATATTACCATCTAAGAGTGTGATTTGAGGTCTTATAAACCATGAGTAAAGTTGTTGTCCCAGAGCTAGAAGGACGATGGTGGAGAGGAGGAGACTAGATAGTACGAGTGATAGTCGATTGAGGCTTATAATTAGAGCTTTGTGTCCATTAGGTAACTAATGTGGTGATGATTTAATTCTCATAAGTTTTGACGAAAGAGTAGTAAGTACCATTTGATTTTCATGATGAGGTATAGAGAAAGAGTTATTGTTAGGATAAGTTAAAGTATGCTCAACCTAGTTAGTGAGGGCGAAGTAAAGATGTTGAACAAGGGAACAAAGTGCTTTCAATATGATAGATCTAAACTAGGGTTATGATGCCAATGTGAGAGCCCAATGAGATGCATAGAGTTATAAGCTTATCCAGATATGAGGTATAGTGAATGGGTGAATGGTACTTGAGTTGTGAAGAGGGGGTGTGTTGATCGAGTATTAGCTATGAAATTTTAGTGGGCCTATGTTCCTAAAATATTACCTAGTAGTTATAAGTTGGTATAATATGAGAGAAGTGTGTGATGCACATGTCAGCACTAGGCCCTAGCTTGAATTTTGAGGAGTAGTGTGAAGAAGGAGATAGCATTATAACCGCGATAGTCTTGGTGGGATTTTTAAGAGTTTTACTATAGTGTGTATTTGATGTTAAGATGTTAATTTTTAAGAAACGTTATGCTACGAGTATGGTAGAGGTACCCTTTAGATGGAAATGAAACACTAGATAAGAAGAGGATTAAGGTGTGCATTCGCGATAGTGTAAAATTGTGTGAAGCTCTAAGTTATGACTTGCTATGAGGACCTAGATAGTGTATTTGAGTTGTCAATGTAGAGTGAGTTGGTGTGAGCATTCTTTGTCACCCTTAGTAATTAGGTCGATGGGGATTTATGTATAAATGACAATGAGTTTTACCTTGTAATATAAGACTTCTTTAGTCATATATATAAGAGCTTAGAAGTTTAATGTTAGCAGGATAAATAGAGAGGTTAGGTTATAAGAGTTGTAGAAAGTGATTATGTATGTCAATAAGAGTAATAAGTATAGAAAGATGCCTAGAAAGTGATTATGTATGTAAATAAGAGTAATAAGTATAGAAAGGTGCCTATAGAGCTAGAAGGAAGCTAAGAATAGTATCTCAGAAGAAAGTTCTAATAACAATTTTATATCTTTGAGCATAGTATCATAGGAGAATTTAAGATGTTTTTGTGGATGGTGATTCCCCAACCGTGTGGAGAGCTATGCTTATAGCTTGGTAAAGAGAACTAGTTCGCAGACGTAGGGAATGTAACTTTGAGCTAAAGGGGAGATGAGAAGTTAATAAACTAAAGTGAGCCTTGAGCTTTCGATAGTGCTGAGTTGATCAGGATGAGACATTGATGCTTTTCTATCTCTTCTATTCCTTATAGCTCAGTTAAGTTGATACTTTATTTATGTCTTGTGTATGAGTGCCATGCCCATGGCCTTGACCCATGCCCCCGATGTTAATTCGTGTTCATGTTGAGTTATGAGGATGAGGAGTGCCAGTTATATTTTATCTCAAAAAATCTTAAAGTTTGCAACCTTATGTCATACAAGATACTACTAAAAATACAAATCCAAAGTGAAATAGGAAAACTGAGTCGGCAAGCTCCACAAAAAGGTTCTACAGGTCGTACATGATTCCTGACCCGTATCGAGGCTTCATAAACGTCTCCTTCAGAAACTAGAAATTGAATCCATGAGACCTTTCTACTGGCGGTATAGGATTCCACGACCCATATAGGGTTTTGTTTGTACACTGTTTTTGAAAGTCTTCAATCTATGATCCTCGAGGCACGAAACCAGTCCATGACCCATATCAACATCTATGACTCATCTGTACATTCATGGACCAAACATCTGAAAATCAGTCATTCACTAAATCTCACCAACGACACCACTCTACAGCTCTTGGAAGTATCCATGGCCCATAGAGGGTCTCGTACTTCATCAAAAAGCTGCAATTCTACAGACTTCTCCCCAAACTCGTGCCAACTCTATAATCCTACAAAAAATAAACTTAACAAAACATCAAACCCACAAATATTGCTTTGAGAACACACATTGTTTAAGTTTTAAGCATCAAAAGTGTTATATTTTGACAGCACATCACTAGGTCGGTAGAAAATACATTTGGGACTTACAAACCACAAGAATTGAATCAACGGAAGGGACCTAGCTAGTCATATCCCGGATATAAGCTAAATAGGCTAAGCATCTGCTAGTTGCTAACCTCTGGGCTTAGATATAGGAGATAACCCCAACCAATGTGCGACTATAAGATCCCTACCAGACCACTGTTGGTATACAAGAAATGGCTATGGTAACAATCTTGGCATAACAATCCAAAACCACATGCATGAGGGGATAGCTAGTCTATGCCTAGAATAGTATCATAATCCAACATATCTAGTAGAATAAGATCAACTCGGGTATCTTATCCCTGTAAAGTGACCAAATAAAATGTGCATACCTGATCCATACTAAAGAATCACCTACTGGGATCGAAACACGTAATGATGTTGCTAATGGCTCAAGACTCATACCCAATTAGGGATCAAAATATACTGACACATATGAATAAATAGAACCCGGATAAAATAAAGATGAAGCAATCTGTTGGCATAAAAAACCATACCTATGATCACAACATATGACACCTCAGTTTCAACCCTCATTGGAGTAGCATAGAAATAGCTCTGATAGTCTCCACCTCGAGCATCATCAGCCTACAAAATGATGACCACCATGACCCACGATACTCAAATATGAGGCCCTTGAACTCTTGACCCACCGAGTAAAGTGAATTAGCTTGACTTAAGGCAACCAATGCTACATCCCTCACCCTCTAGGCTTTAATATAAGGAGGGATGCCCTGACCTGAGGAACCTTGCTGATGCCACTCATCCTCTAATGTCTGAAGTGAGGCCTGTACTAGTAAAATGGACTTACCTATTGAATCTACTATTGTTGCCTATCATAATAATCTCTAGATTTGAAATAGGGCCCACTATAACTACCCTCATATTGAGCACTCTATTTGCTGCTCCCTTGGGCCTCGCAATGTAGCTGCTCAATATAGTGCAAGCATGGTCAACTATCTCCAAAAAGGAACGTCTCACTGTAACCAAGGCATGGGTCTTAATCCATAATTTAGTCCTCAAGCCATGAATAAAACATTAAATCCTCTCCTCTTCCATAGGTAGAATCATGATAATATATCAGGAGAGCTCATAAAATCTAGCTGATACTCTAACACCATTATGGAGCCCTAGTCCAACCTCAAAAATTCATCATGAAGCTTGTTAGTGAGACTCTAAAGAACAAATCTGTCTAAGAAATCCTTCAAAACCTCCCATCGAAGATATCAGAGGTGACCCAACTAACTTGGCCTCTATATATGATTGCCACCATTGCTTGATAAAATCATTAAGCTGATAAGCTTTGAAGTTTGCTCCTCTCAACTCCACTAAATTCAAGGCATGTAACCATTCTCTACAGAAAGTAAAAAAATCATAAGCATCCTCTTCAATTACTCCAAAAAACCTCGACGATGTCAATCTAAAAAATAACTCGAGCATCTTGATATGTCACAAAAATATGACACTTTTGACGTTTTAAACTTGAAATTTTATGTTTTCACTGGAGCATTTTAGTGAATTTGATGTGCATTTGTGTTATTTGTACAGGAAATGGGATTCAATGTGACTTTGACAAAAGTTTTGCAGATCTGTGCTTTTTGTGTTTTTACGAGTCCATCTATGGGTCGTGGTTTGATCCACTAGCCATAAATAGTGTTCATGGTTGAGGCATACAGTGCAGTGGACAAAAGTAGGAATTTATAAGAACATTACCTGAGTCGTGGTCCAAAGTACGACCCATAAAATAGGGGTCATGGATGAAGAGACTGAAGACCACTGTTCCAATCTACAAGCTGACTGTACGGACCGTAATCTGGATTACAAGTCATAGTTTGATGTTCATGGAAGGACACCTGATTTTGCACAAAAGAAACTATGGTTGAAGACACGAGCAATAAAGCAAAGTATGATTCATAATTCAGCTCGTGGAACCTGCCGAATTAAGTTATTATTGTTCATTTCAAACTCGGTTTTCTATGTATATATATAGGTTTTTGGTTTGTTTGATGGCGTTAGACACTTTCTTAGTTCGAGAACTCAAAGTAATGTTGTGATATTTTAGTTTCTAGTTTGTTCATAATTTTTAGATGTCTTTGACATTAAAATTCAAGTGAAGTTTTTGGTTTTTCATTCTTCTATTTGGCGTTGTAAGTTTATAATTATGCATACATCAATTATCGCTGATCATAGTACAACGAGCATGAATAGCTAAAACCCATAACTAAGGTTGTGGGAACCATGAAAACTTGACAAAGTAAAATTGAATAGTTAATAATTCTTGGATAGTGTGCATGCATATATTATTTATCTCTTCATTTTGATTATTTTTTAATGGTTACAAATGTTAGAACTCGTCTTATTCTTACTTACCAAATCTAGGGGGTAACATATGGAAATATGGATAAATAATAGAGATTTGATGTGATTACACTCATCTAATTAGCCTAAACGAACCTATGGATGGTTAAATCTGTGACCATGATAAGGGATAGTAATGCATACACCCATAGATAGACCAAGTCACATGGTGAAATTCATCATTTGCTAGACCAAGGACTTAGGTGAACATAACTTACTAGTTCTACATATTACACACTAAAAAATGTTACTAATATGAGATTATACTATGTTTTGAATTCATGGAGAACATAATACACTAATTGAATTACTTCACTGATTTCTCAATACTTGCATAAGACTTAATTATAGATTAGGTTTTGTTTAATTATAAACCCCCTTCTAGAAAAAGTTGGTTAATAACTTGAATTCACATAAGTTGATCTAAGTCTAACTGTATTTCCTCTGGGATCGATCCTAACCTCAGTTAGATTCTATAAACTTCTAGCAAGAGATGTAGTTTGGGCATTATCACATCTTCTACTCCTGAAATTTCATAGCACTACTTATAATATTTGACTGGGCGGCAACAAGCACTAGGATTGGATGATCCTCTAGAATTAGAGTTGTAGCTGACCCTACGGTGCTGGCATGGATGGGGCTAGTGTTGAGGTGTAATACCTCAAGAATTGTAAAGGTTGAGATATAATATAATAAGATAAAATATTGAAAAAATGGCCTCGGTGGATTGTTAGGCCAAGTGGATCGCAGCATAAAACTTTTGAAAATTTTAGTAATCAGAAGGTTCTGTGATAGGACCGCATCAAAGACTTGCTTCATGGTGATTCAAATTTTACCAAGTTCAAATTTGGACAAAATATTATCAAAATTTAATTTTCTAAAAAATGGCATATGATGGACGCACTTCGTGTCATGGACATGCTCAACTACTGTGTCTTATTTTCTATTTTTAAGTAGAGCTACTTTGAACTTTTTCTATGCGTCATTAACTGAATCTGGATGATTTTTGGGACTAAATCTCATCCTATAAAATACTTTTAACCTCCAAATTGATCCCATTCTTCCACAATTCACACATTACAGAAATTCTCTCTCTAGAAAATTACTCTCAAGACTTTCTTCCTCTTCAAGTAAGACTCCATTGAAGTCCAAGTCAATTCCTCCATTTATCTTCAATTTTTGTCAAGACAATCACTCAAGGTATGTGAGTTTTCATCCATGAAATATTTTCTTCTATGGAGCTCCTTCAATTTTTAAACTTTTCATCAAATTTCAAGTATGTATTTTTATAGATCTTCTTTGTTTCTACTCAATTTCTTCTATTATGATTTAAATAATGATTATTGATATGTTCTACTATGAATTTATGTTAATTACATGAAATTGGTGATCTTCTTATGAACTCTCTACAAATTCATCTAGGGTTCATGATCCCATAATGGGTCTTGTTCAATTTCATCCAATTATAAGAGCTTTCTTTTAATTATGATCTATTTACTAAATTAAGTATTATTTACTATTTAATTGCATGATTTGATGATTTTAAGTAATTTCTCTATAAGGTTTTCTAGAGTTGATAGTGATTAATATGAGTTATTATGATTATGATTTCAATTGATGCTTTCTATTGCAGTTATGCACAAATTTCACTAAATTGTATGTTTTCAGGTTAATTTGAAGTTGAATGTACACCATATCCCTAGTCTATGATGAATGATGATCATGAATTATTAGGGTTTCTTTTAAAATTTATAAAACATTATATGATATTTTATGAAGTCCCTTGAATAATGAACGAATGATGAATAAATATAGGTGAAAGGACAATTCTCAACTAATAATAGATTCACATGTGATAAGGATAATTCTCATATTGATGAATCACACAAGATTTTATGATCTACTCTTATGAATGATGGTTTTCAATGACTCAAAGCTATGAATGAATTATGATTGACTACAATATTATGATATACTGTTCTGTGAGATCCGACCTAGTACCGAAAAGGATTGAGGTGGGGTTTAATCTAGAAGCCGAAGGTTTGCTTTTCAAGAAAATCCTAGTAGTAACCTCTTATCTAAACTTATGTTGCCACTATAGGTTGCTTTTTAGGATAGACTAGTGGATCCATATTTAGCCCCTTATAAATGAATGTTGACAAAGTCTGCCTTTCCAAGAAGTCTCCCTCTTTCTCAATGTAGGGGTTACATTGAATTTCATGTAGTATCTCACATGGTCTTATTGTCGGTTATGAAAATCTTTCACAAAATGATTACGTTATTTTAAGCTTTAAATAATTTCTTTGTTTAGACCATACAACTTATGATCATGTTTTACTTCAAGTTTTACTTCTTGCCAATGTTATTGTGGTCTTATATCTCATGACTCATGCATCATGCTATTCATATTATATGTATCTATATCTATGTATATCATGCATTGCTTACATACTTAGTACATTTCAACGTAGTAATACATATTTTACCTACATTGTTAAAAGTATAGGGTCTTGTGATTCTTCTTCTTCTTTAGGTGATCTTGTGAAGACCAATGTAGACATTATGGTGAGTCCTTATACTTCAAGGGAAAGACTATGTCATTTTATTGCTTTTGAGGGTGACCTAGGAAGGTGTCCATAGCCTCCACCTATAATATGTTTAGAGGCATGTTGAATGATGTATAAGGAGCCTATGATCTCTCTCTCTCTTTGGACTAAGTTGTTCTCCCTTATGATGTTGATATGAGGCCCATACCCTTTTCCCCTTATAGCTTGTGATTGACACTTTTATTACCTTATGAATGCTTGATAATATGTTAAATGGCTTGGTTGGATCTTGATGTCACTCAAGCTACACCTTCTTTTTGAGGTAAAGCGGTCAGTGTCAAGTAAATAACCTAAAAACGGTTAGGGTCGAATCCCACAGGAAATATGGTAGACTCCAGAATAGTTCAATTGTAAAGTGGGGTGATTAACCTACTTATCTCGTGAAAGGGGGTGGGGGCTGATTTGTAATTGAAAATAACAATTAATTAAGCTACAAAAAGTGTGGTATAACCAGTAAAAGATCTAACTAGGGTGATGTGTTCCCCATTATTCTCTAACACGGTATTATCAAATAATTGTGATCTTTTCTAGTGTGTAGATGTAGGATGGCAAGTTAAATTTACCTAAACCTTTGATCCAGCATAACCTCACTATGGGAGTTGATCCATCTCCGCAGTGTGACATTACTAAGACTTACCTATTTGTCCTAGTACAACCTCCCCTTGATCCAATTTGGTTGATTAGATGAGAACAACTCAATCGAATCCTGTTAATTATTCTCTTTTACTATTCATTACATCCTTGATCCGGCAAGTAACACTAGACGAGTTCTAACATTGTTCTTCCATTAAAAGACACTTAAATGAAGAGAAATAACTAATACAGTCATACACACCTTCTAAGAATCACAAATTCTCCGATTTTACCTTGTTAGTTCTTCATGGTTCCCACAATTCTAGTTGTTGATTTAGCTAATCATAATTGGTGTAGATACAAGAATCATGATATAGAATAACATAATTTGGCACTTACATGAAGGAATCTATGAGCAAGAAATCAAAATCTTCGATAGAAATCAAAATATGATCGGACTTATCCACCAAGGGATTCGTGGAACAAAGAAACTAGTAGACTGATAACTAAGGAGATGTAAATAGATGAAAATTCTATCAAGAACACAAAAGTTGTGTCTCTCTCTAAGACTACTAAAAACTATGAACTGGTACAAACTCTCTCTATTACTCCATGAAAAATAACCTAAAAACCTATTTATAATGTCTAAAATACAAAATCAAATCAAAATAGAAAAACTGTGTCGGCACACTCCACAGGTAAGTCTATGACTCGTACTCTGTTCCACGACTCGTATGTCAGGGTTTCGTGGACTTCAATTGCAACCTAGAGTTATCTTCTATGAGATACACCTATGGGTTGTATAAGATTCTACAACCTATGGAGGGTTTCGTCTGATGGAGTTTCAACACTTCTCCACTTTCTGATCCTCAAGGCACGACTTCCACTCTATGAATTCATAGATTGGTTTACGACTCATTTGCATCACTCGTAGAATCTTATTCAGAAATAAACCTTTACTGGAAATTAAAACTAACCCTTTCTTACGACCCGTGAACTATTCCACGACCCGTAAAGGATTTCGTAGATCATCAAAACTGTTGTTTCAGCATATATTTCCCAAAAAACCATGCCAACCATGTAATCATATAAAATAAACATAAGAACACATCAAATCTACTAACATCACTTTGAGAACACACAAAATTCCAAATTTTAAGCATCAAAAGTGTTGTATTTTGGCAGCACATCAGATCCTTCGGGATTTTTATTGCCATGTCACTCCTAGGGTCTAGTTTGATCATGATATAAGGCTTGTTGCATAACCCTTAACATTATCAATCGCAAGGTATAAATTTGGAGTCATGGTAGGTACAATTGGTGGTTATACTGGCTGGAGAGGAATAACAGTAGTTTGATGCTCCGGCTTTAACTCTAGAGCCTTGTCTCTGTGACGGGCTGGTGTTGCATCCCAGTCACAACCTCATGGTCAATAGTTTACCCCTCGTTGAGGCCTTATTCACTGGATCAGGTGTCATCTTTGGTTGCAAATCCATGTGTATGAGTCATCCTGTGAAAAAAATGAAATATATGAAATTTTTGGAAATCAACAGAGCACATATTTGCATGACATGGATATAAAATAGGGAACATTCCTAATGACACCCTATAATCTCTTGAGGATAAAACACAAATGTCTTCCCTCTGATCTACATGGCTTTACTAGGCATTGGTTCTACAGAAGTAAGACCAATGAACTTAGAGCTCTGATACCAAAAGGGAGAAAGTTGTAGCCTACTTGTAAGCTGAACATGCATGCTCTAAAACACTTTGTCGGAGGCTTTTTTCTTTCGAATGGCCTCAAAATTCTACCATACTATTAAAAATAGAATCATAACATTAATATGATTATTTTGATAATAAAATCACAAAATTCAAAGATAGATCAATTTCAGAGTGCAAAATGAGAAAGTGGAACCTTTGCATCAAAATATTCAAAATTAACTCCGTACAAAGGTCTTAAATAGTTTTTAAAATTTGTCCCCCAAAATTGAACATAATTCGAAGCTAAAAAATGATGAAAAATAGATCATGCAATAATTCACACTTTAGATAATTAATAAAAGTAATGGCAACAATTATTTTCCAAATTTTACCTCAAAATAGGATTTCCTGACACTTTTCAATCACCCCCCCCCCCACCACATAGCCTCAATAATTTCAAACTTCTGGAACTTAAAATCATTCAATTTGTACTTAAATAGGTATATCATATTTTGAAATTATATAAGAGGGCTAAAACACATCTGGTCTTTTAAATAAAGACAAGACCCTAATACCTTCGCGGATGCAAAACCTAGGCCTGTGATTGCAGTCCACAAGCGAGGTGTCCTTCGCGAATGTAGAGGATGTTCTCGCGATCATTAATGGTTGACTAAGTTAACCCTCATGGAAAATCATCCTGACACACCATTCAAATATGGTCTCCTGGGCTCGTGAATGTGAAAGTCAATTTTGGCTTGCACCAACTGACGCATTTCAGTTGATTTTTGGCTATTCTAAATTTTTGATAGGGTGCTCAGAATTTGTTCAAACTTTTGTGTGCGTAAACATACTATGCTACCCCAAAGAATTGATGTTTTAGACACAACTGCACAATAAAGATTTTCATACGAAGTCGTTTTAATAAGAAGTGGGTTCCACTCTCAAGTGCCAATTTTAATCAAAACCACCAATGGGCTCAAAAGATTGTCCAGAAGCCTCGAAAACCTAACGAAAGATCATTCTAGATCAAATTTGATGTTTCAGAGCTAACCGCATTAACAAAAGTTTTCATTCAGACATTATTGTTAAGAATGTTGATCGAGGTCAACCTTAAGGCAAATTTCAAAGGCTAAAACACTAACTGGTTTAAACTCACACAACAAATCTCAGAACTTGAGCCGACCATGCTTCTAGCCTAAAATGGTCATCCAAGAGCTGATGGAACTGTCAAAATTTTGTTTTAAGGTCCTTTGTCTGTAATTTTGACTAAAGACATCTTTTAAGTTATAAAGGTCCCAAAACATGTAAAACTGCACAAAATCCAAACAAACGACTAGGTGACTAAATTGTCAGTGCCAATAAATCATGAATGACTTGAGATCACTATGGGAAAGCTCTCACTAAAAAGGAAGCAATTATATGAAAATGACCTTGAGGGTCATTACAGAAATAATTGTTTAGTGGAAACACTACTCATTTATTCCTTGATATCATTAGAGTATATGTACTCTGATGATAACAAGGAAGAATATGCTATGCTTCATTAAAAAGACTCATCAATTATTGTTTGATACTATTAGAGTATGTAGATACTATCAGAGTTTAGAGTTTAATAAATAAGATTGTGACTTTAATAATTTTCTCTTAATTATTTCTTATTTGTTTTATTTTTTTAAAAAAGCTCAATCCTATATGATACTGATAGGGTATCAATATGCTGACGTAGTATCACATAGGATTAAGCTTAGTCCTATATGATACTGATATGGTATTAATATGTTGATGGAGTATCATAAATGATCAATTCATAATAGTGATGTTGATGTCATGCTAACATCATGCATGAAATAAGAAAAGTAAAAAGTGGGTAAGCGGGTAAATAGTTTGGGCCACTAGTCCATTAAGCCTAAACAGATAGGGTTGGATCCATTTTTGATAAATAATATCATAATTGGATCAATTTTATGTAGTTTTCCCAATTTTTAAAGCTAAAGTCAATTTTAATTATTTTGTTAAGCAAGACAAAAAGTTCAAAACCATTCCCCAAAACCTTATGATATCCTATTTGTGTAATTTTTCTCATTTTAAATAATTTTGATACAATTTTGACCTTTTCTCCTTAAAATAATGTAAGACTTTAAACACATTTAATTGATCGATCAACTAATTACAATATATATATATACATATACACATACATATTCAACGATTATTCTTATGGATAACTACAATGTCTAAAAAACTCAAATATATAATAGGTTAATAAGCGATCTATAATGAGAGTCGAGCGATACGGGGAAAAACTAGAGAAATAGTCAAATGCCCCCCAACCTATATTTGGATTTCCAACTACACGCTTTAATTTCATGGGGTTCCTATTACCCTATAACAACCCAAAATTTTTTGAAAAATCCTTATGATTGGTCTTGTATAATGTTATACTAGTCATGGTTTAGTTTTGGTAGCCACGGGTTGAGTTTAAGTGGCCGAACGCAAAATGGATGATTTGGTGGCCTAGAGAGGTCGTTTGGACAATGAACTTTTAGGTAAAATAACTTTTGATGCAGGTTGAACCGTGTGGGATGCTAGATATCAAATTGGATCTCTTTGAGTTATCTTCACAACGCAACTAGTTTCACTTGATTCGGAGTTCGTATGAGGAAGTTATGGCCAAAATAGTGAGACTGCCTAAAATTCGGAAGACATTGGAAATAGGCCGTGAAAATGGCCCAAGGAAAGGACCACCGACCGTGTGAGGGTCCATGGTCTATGTGGGGGTCCGTGCCATAGTCTAGTGAGCTGAAGGTGGCCAGGACCCACCCCATAACCCAAGGCATGGCTCATGGACCACCCCATGGCCCGTGAGACCTTGTACGGTCCTTGTGGGTGGCCGTTGGGTGGGGCAGAGGTTTTGCCAAGGCTAGGGGTTGATTCTTGCGCCAAGTATGGCTCCAAGGACCAGTACATGGTCCGTGTGAAGCCACATGGCTCGTGAATCCCCTCGTCAAGTGGTCCAGAAAGTCCCCCAAAAGTTTAAGCCGAAGAAAATTCTAAGGCATGGTTCACGGTAGCCTTCACGGCTAGTTTGCTATTTCACGGGTACTGTAGCTCCTCCATGAAGCACTGTGTGATAGTTAAATGTCCATTTTATTAAGGGTATTCTCGTAATTTAATTAATTCCTAGGCCTCTTTTAAGTTCCCTAAGGTCCCCTAAATCCCTAAAACATAACACTAATCTATATATCTCCATTCAAACACTCTCAAGACTTCATTAAATTCTCTCAAGCCTCTTGATCACCATTGTTGAAGCTTCGAA
>JBCEWC010015766.1:0-13526 GCA_038996855.1 Solanum aculeatissimum
ACACTCGCTCATCTTAAGCATTAGACGTAAATATAGCCCTCCAATCTGAAATTTAATCACTTCTAAAAATTGGTGCTAATTTGACCAAGCCATATCATATCCTATATACATAGTACTAGTACACGTGAAACGCGGGGTGTTACAATAAGATTCTTGCTCGGTGTTGAATTAATTTATTATGGCATGTGCATGTCAATTTGGAACCCGTTTGATGGGCTTGGGAGACTTAAGCTACTGGAGTCTTCACAGCACAAGGATCTTCTATGGTCCATAGAATTATCCACGAGTCGTAGTTGCCCCTCGTAAGAAGAACTAATAACTTGGGGTTTTTGAGACTCCATCAGATAAGACCTTCTACATGTCGTAGTTTTGACTACGACTCATAGATAGGTCTCTTAGGGTTATGCCTGCTGATGATTATTTCTGGAACCACATCTACGACCCATTTTATGGCCCACAGTTTATTCTACAAGTCGTACCTGGTCTTGTAGATGCAATTCCAGTAACTTGTTTTATTGTACCCTTCCACCTACGAAGGCTTTCTACGGCTTGTAGTTTTTTCTATGACTCATAGATGAGCCTTCGTAGGTTCTTCTGTCATTTCTTTGGCTATCGTCTTGCTATTCATTCCTATACCTGTGGGGCTAATAAGTGTGCTACTTGTGTGATTTCAGGTACCATGGCTCCAAAACCCAGATGTGATGAGATACAAGCCATGCAGGACTGGCTACGAGATGAGCCGACTGAGTTTGAGGCTAATGGCTCAGTAGAGGATCTTTGCGTCCATCAAAATGTGAGTGTCAAGACATGACTAACCCGAGCAACCACTAGACACACAACATCGACCCACACATTAGCCATAGTTGCTCAGGCTCCCTAGTCTGACGAGAGAAGTGATAGACAGAGCAACTCCATCCAGATGACCTCCACTAGAGAGGAGTCAAGTTCAGGAGCAGGAGATAGAGATGGCTTCAGTCTAAGAGAGGAGTCAGAGTCTGATGCTACAGAGTCCACCCTGGCGACACCATCATCCCCTAATGCTTTGACTAATAGATGGTGTATGGTGGGGGATGAAGAGGGTTACCGAGAGGATATATAGCATGATGAGCAGGGTCGTCAGGACCGCACCATATTTGAGAAGCCTTGACTTATTACTACTAGGCTTGATTGTGTCCCAAGGCTTCGAGATACCATGGCCTGGTACAACTTGGAGTGGTTGGCAGCCCCGTCAAGAAGGTACTCCCTAGCGATGGTGAGAGAGTTCCATGCATCATACACCACCACCATTGCTCATTCAACCCCAAAAGTAAAGGGATATATGATGCAGCCATGGCTCATACAAACAATGGTGAAGGGAGTCTCCGTTGATATATCCAAGGTTACCATCTATCGAGTTCTATTTGGTCCCCAATATGAGATCCCTAGGACTATTGTTGAGTTTGACCACAGACTTGGGCAGACTCAGGACAAGGACCTGATAAGAGATCTGACCTGCAGGTCTGTATAGATTAGATAGATAGCCAATCACATTACAAAGAAGGGCCAAGACCATGAGTGGGTATCTACATCATCGGCATCCATAGTGAAGACTCAGCTTCACCAGCAAATTTTGGTGGGTTGTAGTTTATCGCGGATTCAGCCGACATATGCTGATAACACACTCATATCGAATTGCACAATATTAGTGGCTAGCATTTTGGCTGGCTATGACATTAACTAGGTCAAATTGATAGCAAAGAAAATTCACGATGCAACCCTAAAGAGATCCACCTCTATTCCATTTCCTTGCCTGATCTGTAAACTGTGCTTAGCGACGAGGGTGGGTAACATACATCAGGTGGATACTTTGATAGAAGTTCAGAGGACATTGGATGCTAGCCTGATAAAGGCTGATGAAAATCCAATGGCACTCAGATGAGCACCATAGCCTCTAATCCATATGCCAGAGATGTTCATCGTAGCACCGCCATCTGAGCCTCCATCTTCTTCCACTGTTGCTGCTTCTACTACTGAGGGGACCCCATAGACCAAGGCTAATAGATAAGGGGTCCCACTACTTCTACGAATCTTACACTAGAGGTAGTACCATATCTCTTGTGGGCCTGGTATATGTGTCTGCGGCGTTTATTTAGTCCATGGCATAAAGAATAGTTAGGACTGAGACTCTACTAGCCCATTTACTACAGAAGATCAGGCCTTGAGTTTGTTGGGCCATTTCAAAGGCTGAGGAGCGCATAAGGATGCATTGTGCGACCATTGTCTAAGAGAGGTTATGACCAGTACATGACCACATAGACCCTTTTGAGCGAGGAGTACAGCAGATCTGCACTTTAGCACAGCCTCCTGATCTGACTGCGGTACAGACGGAGATCCAACAGCTCTGGGCTGAGATTAGAGAAGCAGAAACATTGATACTCCCAACACTAGACACTACTATAGAGATATTCATAGATCTTTTTGCTACCAAGGAGGTACCATACTGCGCCTCTGAGAAGAGGCCCCATTTTGAGACTGATGATCTAGATTCCCTAAGGCGAGAGACAGAGTTGATTGAGAGAGAACAGTTAGTGGCTGCCACACGAGCATCAATTGTAGATGAGATGGCATGACAGATGCAAGTGCAAGAGATTGTGAGGGGTGCTGGATCCTTCGGACATGCTCCCACTATTGAGGAGATCATCAAGCAGGTTGAGGGTGGTCAAACCCAGCTAGAGACCGACGCTTAGGCGCCTAGGTATGTGTTTTGACCCCTGTAATTTATTACTATATTTTATGCATTGACGACAATGCAAATTATTTTTTATGGGGTGTGGGTAGTTATAGGCCTCAGTGAAGTCTGAATAACTATAACCTATAACTATCCAAATTTTTGAGTTCAAGGGGTTTTCTTGCTTGTGTACTTTCCTTGAGGACATTTACTTTCTATTGAATTGGCATGTTTAAGATGTGTAGATAGCGATAGTAGCATATTGTACTAAGGTCTATGGCATATTAGCTTTTGTTGAAAAAATGATACCCATCAAAAATTTTGTTTTATGTAGTCTTGATAACATCCAAGTGAATTCAATGATTGACAGTGCTTGTTCAAAAGTGAGGTTTAATTTTGATAAAAAAATTGTCTGAGAGCCTGAGTTGATAGTGTAATCAATTTTAAGTGTGTGTGAGCTTATTTGCATGATTTTCATATTGTGTTTCAATTTATAACTTGCCTTGTTACTCTGACTTAGATGGTAGGTTAGTTGGTTTGGAAAGGATCTTAGGTCGCTATTCATATTAGTCTACTTAGCCTGAATAACCAACCAAATGCATTGTATACCCCTTGATCTAAATATTTGAGCTTAAAGTGTACCCTTTCTTTGTAAACACCTAAGTAACCTAGCCTTGTTGAAAGTGAAAGCTTGAAAATGGCCCCGGTCCTTCCTTGAGCATTGTGCACCTTGACTCAAGCTAAAAGCCTAAGTTGAGGGTGGATACAAAAAGTGGCCCTGGTTTATGGGTTGGATATTTTGCACCTCAACTCAGGCCAAATGTCTAAGTTGAGGCTGACTGATGTAAGGAAAATCACAACAAATGGGGTGGAAGCTATGATACAGAAAAAAGGGATAAAAATTATGCTCTAGATGCAAAAAAATATATAGATGCCTGAACAATGAGCTAAAAAGAAAAAGTATATAAAAAAATAAATAGATGCCTAAACAATAAGCTAAAAAGAAAAAGCATGTAAAACAATAAGAGGCAATGAGCTAAAAATGTGAGTGAGGCACCCAGAAACACTTGAAATAGGAGAAAGGGAGAATGAGTTGAAAATAACAGTGTTGGTAGGGAAAAAGTGTAGAATAACGTAGAGTCAAAGAGAGACTTTAGTCACTATATTCCCAAAGCATCATACCAAAGTCCCCTGAGCCTACGTTACAAGCCAAGAAAGTCCTATAGTGATCCTAGTCCAAGTGTTCGAAGGTCATAGTTATGATTATAGGGGCAAACATATGGTATTAAGCACAGTGTTTGAATATCTATTATGAGTGTGAGTGATTTTGTATAGTTCCAAGCATTGAATCTGAAATGAGTGGGATGTGGAACTTCTTTTTGTGAGGGCACTTGCATTGCACTGTTGATTCTAGGTTATTCTAGTGATTGTTGCTCATCTGTGGTTGCCTTGCTCATCATATTTGTGTTGTCACATATATTGATTTGCATTGAGTTGTTTGATGACTATTTGATATGCATTGATGAGTAGTGTGGATATTTGTGATTGATTTTGAGATAAAGTATGTCAATTGACTGAGGTCTGTGTGTTACTATACTGCTTATGTAGATTGAGTCCGTTGTTTGAGGACAAGTAACAATTTTAAGTTAAGGGTATTGATGTGTTGTCAAACTACAACACTTTTGATGCTTAAAACTTGGAATTTTGTGTGTTCTCAAAGCGATATTTATGGGTTTAATCTGTTTGTATGTTTATTTTGCAGGATTACAGAGTTGGCATGATTTTGGGCTAAAGTATACAGGTTTGGAGCTTTTTAATGGAGTATGAGACTCTCTATGGGTCGTGGATACTTCCACTAGCCGTAGAGAGGTATCATCGATGAGATCTAGTAAAGGGCCTATTTTCTGAAGTTGTATCTATGAGCTGTCAGGTGAGTCGTGAATATTTATACAAGCTGTAGATGAGGTTTCGAGCCTTGAGGATCAAAATAGATGAAGTCTCAAAAAAAGGCTTAGATGAAACCCTCCACGGGTCATAAGTCTGAACATGACCCGTAGGAAAGTCCCGTAAAAGTGTAGCTCAATTTTGAAGAATGAAGTTCACGAAGCCCCGGTACGGGCCGTAGAGCTTTGTACAACCCGTAACCCGTCCCGTATTGTCTGCCAACTCAGTTTTTTTATTTCATTTTGGATTTATATTTTTAGTAGTATAAATAGGTTTTTTAGATTTTTTTTAGTGTGAGAGAGAGAGGAGAGACGACAGAGAATGGAGAGAAAATACTTGGAAAACTCTTCTTTTGTGATTCTTGCTTGAATTAATACATTGTGATTTTCTTTGAAGAAGCTTGGATTTCTTGTTCTTTAATTTATCAATGTCAGTGATTTATTATGCTATTCGTGAATATGATTTCTTCAATAACAATGATCATGCATAGCTAAAATTCACAACTAGGGTTGTGGGAACCATGAAGAACTAATAAGGTAAAACCAGATAACCCATAATTCTTGAAAAGTGTTCATGCATATATTGATTATTTCTCTTCAATTTAATTGCTTTTTAATGGGTGTCCAACGTTAGAACTCGCCTAGTGTTACTGACTGGATCAAGGATTCGATTGATGTTTTCTCATCTAATCAACCAAACTGGATCAAGGGGAGATTGTACTGGAATAAAAGGTAAGGGTTAGTAATGTCACACTGTGGGGATGGATCAAAACACGTAGTGAAATTTACCTCTCACCTGGATCAAAGGGTTTGGTAAACTTAACTTACCATTCTGCATGCTACACACTAGAAAAGATTACGATAATATAGTAATATCGAGTTAGGGAATCATGGAAAAAACAATACCCTAGTTACTTCTTTTACTAATTTTATAACACTTACACTAGTATAGGTTTATTTTCTGCAAATCCCAAACCCCCCTCCCCTTTTCGGGAGATAAGTAGGTTAATCACCTCAATTTTCTTAGAATTATTCTAAGTCTAACATATTCCCTATGGGTTTGACCCTAATCTTGGTTAGATTATATATCTTGACAACGACTACTTTAACCTTCAAAAATGAGGTATAGCTTGGGCGACATCATAGAGCAACTGAAGTTTTTTAGTAATTTTACAAGTTTTAACTTGATCATAAAAAATTATAGAAGAGCTACCATGAAGACGTATAGTTGTTCGGCAGTCTTGAGATTCATCTCATTTTGAGGTCATGTTTTGGCTATATGATTGAATGTGGAGCCTATTGAGTCTAGCTCTATTGCTCTTAAGGATTGTTTACAGTCATTCCTATTAATCTATTATTTTTTATAATGTTGTTAGATGTTCTATATGTTTGAATTTATCGATTATTATGTGGTTACTTGATCATTTCCTTTGTTAAGTTAGAAAATTTTGATTTTCTATGATGAGTATATAATGTCTAAAGATCACATTTTATAACTTAAGCTCATGAGAAGAGTTGATTGTAAGAATAACATTTGACAAGATCTGTGATGATTTTTGCATTATGAGTGAGGGATGGTTAGTTCAAGTTCATTTCAAATTATAGTCAATATTATTGGTTCAAAATTTATCGTGATTATGTGAAAAAAATTCCAAATTGTTGTTTATGATCAAGCGAGTTTTGGTTGTGATTGGGTTCATGAGTTAGTATGTGACTTGAAAATTATTTTTGATTTTAAATCTGCCAAAATTTGATTCAAAAGTTTAGTTCTTAGTAGTTGATCTTGATGGATGATTTTAAGGAAGACTTTAAATGGAAAGATGAACACCAAATTTAGAAGATCATAATTCAGGCTTTTGGTAACATAAGTTATCTTTCTTCTCCTTCTTTTGACCGTTCGACAATGAACGGTGGGTAAATTGATATCTGATGTATCGACTCGTTATGTCGTTTTAAGAAATAGAGCTTTCTATTCCATAAAAGATTTATCTTATAAATTTTAAAGGGGCTTTTTAAACTATTTGATAACTTTGATTATTTAGTTGAGGGATAACTTTAAATAATTAATTTAATTTATGGACTAAAGTGAGTATTTGTTTAAAAACCTATTCCACTTATATTATATTTATTAAAAATAAGTAGTAGGATTTTTCACTTTTAATACATATTAAGTTGGAAAAAAAAAGGAGAGAAGAAACTAACCTTGTGGAGACGTGAGAGGTGATGGGATACAATCGTCGGTAAGGATTATCACAAATTTTTGTAGTAATTTTATGTGTTTAATTGCTAGAGATAGAATAGAAGATTGTGGAATTATAGTGGATTAAATATAAAAAGAATGAAACTGTAACTAATGTTGCAGAAGTATCCTTTTCTTTTTGAATGTTTGTAGGGTGGAAATAATTTAGTGTAGTCACTGGCCAATAGTTATTAAAGAAGGCATTGATTATCTAAGTATTGCTATGGTGATATATAAGAATATAGGTGAATAGATTTAATGTATGTTTACGTTAGTTTCCAGTGGTATGTATTATATCGTAATCAACTGCTATTTCGTTCCTTTTTAGATGATCCTTATAATTGTCCAATTATAATTTAAATTTCAATATATTAGTATAGATAATTAAATATAGGTGTGTTGCATTATATAAATATCACTAGAGTTATATTATTTGGAAGAATTAAGACTTAAGCCCTACATTTGAAATTTAGGAACTTGATTATAAATTTGAGGTGAGTTTTTGAGTCTAGGCTAAACATATAGTAATATGAGTGTCTACGGAATCGTGTTCTTACAAATATTATATATTTGATAGATTTGAACCATTCTGAGGTATTGAAAAAAGGAAAAGAATTGGTAGATTAGTTAGCTTGGCATCGGTTCTTCGGTTGAGGTAGGTTATAGTTTATTCTATATGTTAGAGAGACTCTTAATAGTAATTGATATTCATTAAGTGGTGTTGTGAAATTATTCTATGCATTTAATTTTTATGATTTGGATGATTGATAAGTGTTCTGACTGGTCTGCAATTTCAAGATCATGAAATCCATAATCTTGAATTTGTCTTATCAAAACTATGCCGAAGAAGACTTGATGAAATATTGTTAATGAAGTGGAAAGTAATGATAAAGAATGATGAATTAAATATATTTGATCGAATGTCACGTTCTGACACAGATATTATGGGATCAGGTGTCACCTTCCGACAAGAATATTATGGGATCGGGTGTCATGTTCTGACACGATATTATGGGATCGGGTGTCATATTGCAACACGATAACAATAAAGGAAAATATATCAAATGATTTAATATACTCAATCTTAAATAATTCATTTCCCAAAAGAAGTGTGGTGTGGAGGCTTGAGTCCTCATGTGTGTTCTTGATAGTGTTGATTGATTATGTGCTTGTTTCATTGTGTTGTCACTTATATTATTATTTGTTGGTTACCACTGTTAAGTGCTATAGTTGATTTTCTGGTATTACTTTGTGTATATTGGTTTCTATTTTAAGTCAGCTGATGATACCTACTCAGTAAATGTTGTCCGTACTAATCCTTACTTGCATTTTTCTTTCTTTTAATTTGTGAAGTGTTGCGAGTGTTCCATTGACTTTGACTCATCCTCAGCTCTAACCATTCGTCGGTATATCATATTTCAGGGTGAGATAACCTTCCAACTCATGTTGGATTCTATCAGTTATGGCATGATGTCCTTAGTTTTGGACATAAACTATTTTATTTATCTATTTTTGTGTTGCTACTCTTGGACTTAGTATTTGAGATTAGATATCTTTGATGTGATGACTTTCAGGTTTTGGGAAAACACTTTGTAATAGAGTTAGTGATTTTTGTTATTTCTTGTTTTATAAGTTTGAGCTTTTGTATTATTATTATTGTATCTTATAAGTTGAACGGCTATATAGGCTGGGATTTGTATTGTTGGTTCACCCACCTAGGAGGGTAAGTGTGGGTGCCACTCCAACCCGTTTTAGGTCGTGACAGTTTGTAACTTTAATAATCTTCTTTTAATTATTTTATTTATTAAAAAAAAGCTCAAAATTATATGATACCGATGGGATATCAAGATACCGTCGGATTATCACAAGAATATAGTTTCTACTAATTTAGAATTTAATAAATAATTCTGTAACTTTAATAATTTTCTAGTCCTATACGATAATAAATATACCAATGGAATATCACAACAAATATATTTTCTACTAATTTAGAGTTTAATACAACAACAACAACATACCCAATGTAATCCCACAAGTGAGGTCTGGGGAGGATAAAAAGGTATGCAAACTTTACCACTATCACATAAAGATAGAAAGGTTGTTTCTAAAAAACTCTCGCCTCAAAAATCAACTCTTATAAGCAGAAGATACTAGATATGGAAAAAAAAGAAAAAAAAAAGAAAAAAGGACTAATTTAGAGTTTAATAATTTTTTTATTTGTTTCTTAAAAGAAACATAATCCTATATGATACCAATTGGATATCAATATACCGACAGAGTATTATAAAGGATTGAGTTCATTCTATATGATACTGGTATAATATATACATACCGTCAGAGTATCACAGAGGATTATTTCATATTATTCATGTTGAAGTCAACATGACATCAATACAACGTCAAGGCGAAATAAAAAGGAAAAAGTGGGGGTAAGAAGGTAAATAGTTTGGGTCATGGATTCACTAAGGGTAAATAGTTTGGATTGGGTCCATTAAGGGTAAATAATTGGAAAATTTACACAATTAAGCAAACATTCTAATACAAATAACAAATATTAGCTACAGTTTTTATATATTACATATAAAGACCAACGTTTTAAAAAGTTGGCTCTCAGATTTCGTGGGCCCCACACAATTTTTGTATATCCCCTTTCATCTTCTCTGACATAATCTCTCTCCTTTCTTATACAAAATATGACGGTTTCTCTTTCCAATTGAAGAGCTCATTTTTCTCCTTCAATCACTCATCATCTTAACAGGTATGTTAAGTTTTCTTTTTTTCATTCTCAATATTTGCATAATCAAGTTTAGATTTAGTTTTTTGGCGGTATTTATTTTCTGTTCAAGAATTTTTAGTTCGACTTTCCATATACAACACATTTTCCCCTTTTTACAGTCTAGTTTTCTAGTAGATGCGGACTTATGATGGCTGAAGAACCTTCAACTAAAAGGGTAACAAGAGGTATACTTTTTGCATGTTAACATTATGGATGATTTGCCATCCTTTTCGATGGCTATAATCCAGCAAGATGAAGTAATTGTAGGGTCCATTACGAAAGTTAGGGTTTCTGAAGAAGTGAGATCCAAGAATCGAAATGACCCTATTCCCCTGCGATCGAGCTCCAAAAATAAGAGGAAAGCAGATGAAATCGACTCTAGTGGCGGTGAATCAAAAAAGAAAGAAGGGTTTGATTCAAAAACTTCGACTGGAAACGAAATCGAAGGAGAAGAGGTATTTTTTTTATTCGAGAATGTATATCATACCGCCAATGTATTTTATTTTATTTTTTTACATTTTTTTATGTTGTTTATGTATAATTTTTTTATTATATAAATAGTTACAGTGTAGTTATTCACATCTTAAAATCAATTGTTTTGTATAAAATTCAATGTTTTGATATATAATTTTGTTTTCAGATTCTAATTTGTATTCACATATATAGATTCATTTTTATACATATACAGTCACACATATATATATATAGTCACAGTGTAGTTATTCACATCTTAAAATCAAAATTTTTTTGTATAAAATTCAATGTTTTGATTTTCTCACACTTATTGTGTATACAAGTTCTGTTCCACATTCTTAGTGTTTGTATATAATCTTGTTTTTCAGATTCTAATTTGTATTCACATATATAGATTCATTTTATACATATACAGTCACACATATTATATACAGTCACAGTGTAGTTATTCACATCTTAAAATCAATTTTTTTTGTAAAAAATTCAATGTTTTAATTTTCTCACACTTATTGTGTATACAAGTTCTGTTCCACATTCTAAGTGTTTGTAAATAATCTTGTTTTCAGATTCTAATTTGTATTCACATATATAGATTCATTTTATACAAATACAGTCACACACACATATATACAGTCACAGTGTAGTTATTCACATCCTAAAATTATTTTTTTTTGTATAAAATTCAATGTTTTGATTTTCTCACATTATTGTGTATATAAGTTTTGTCCCACATTCTAAGTGTTTGTATATAATTTTGTTTTCATATTCTAATTTGTATTCATATATATAGATTCATTTTATACATATACAGTCACACACTCATATATACAAGTGTATTTTACTATACATTTCATTGCAGTGTATATAAATTCAATGTTGTATATGTTTTTATTTTGTCACATATTAGTGTGTATAAGTGTTGTATATAACTTTGTTTCAGATTCTATTTTGTTTTCACATATATATGAGTCATTTTATACATATACAGTCTTGAAGTGTACAGTAGTTTACAGTTTACTATATTTGACATCCCATTATGTGTCTACAATATACAACAAACACATTACACATTTAAATCTGAATTTTACATACAAATGTGAATTATGGGATGTTGCTTTACAATGTTATGTGTGCAACATTATATAGGGGGTAAAATACATGCTAGAAGGGACCCCCAGTGCCACCCCTCATATGAAATGTTATACAAACATTAATGTAATGGATGATCTGTCAAAAACATTATCTGCAAGTCAGTTGAGTAGATTTCGTGAAACTACATATTTTTCACACCTGTTGGACATGAATAGATGCAGCGTTCAAGCTCAGCTTTTCAGGTATTTCATGTTGTTTGAGATGCAAGGCAGTTCTACTGATGCATTCATTATAAACATAAATGGTTGTACATTATGTTTCACCCGTAGAGAATTTGCTCTAATATCTGGGCTTAAGTGCTATGACGGGGAGGCAGACTTCATTTTCAATACTGAAGAGCCAAACAGAATTATACGCCAATACTTTGGAGCTAATAAGAGTTCGATTACCAAGAAGCAACTAGTTGATAGTTTCAACAACAAGGTGTGGGGTGACAACGACGATGATGCAGTGAAGTTTGTCACTCTATATTTTATACACAACTTCATCATGTCGAAGAATCCAACTACCACATTAATAAACAGGAAAGACTTTGATCTGGTTGAATCAGGTAGGCGTGTTGACTACTCATGGGGTAACAGAGCATTCGAAGAGTTGACAAAGAATATGAATGGCAAAATAACTTTGACGGGAAAGTACTATAGGATTCATGGCTTCCCATTGGCCATGCAAATTTGGTTGTATGAATGTTGTTCCTCTATTAATGATAAAGTTGCAGTCAAGGTGTTTGATCAAATTCCAAGAATTTGCAACTGGGTAACCACAAGCTATAAATCTCGGTGCGACTTTCTAATGAACTTCTTGTTCAGAGGCACGCGTAACAAGGTATAACATTCCAATCGTTACAATATGAGAATCCAAGTTATTTTGTATATATATACAATTAAATTCAATGTATGTTTTTTCAGGTTGTATTAAACAACGTGACTCCAATTGAAACAGAGATTTCAAGCATGCAACTGCCACCGGAGTATGTACTGCAAATTCGGACACCTACTGGTGGTGGT
Source organism: Solanum aculeatissimum (assembly GCA_038996855.1). NCBI lineage: Eukaryota > Viridiplantae > Streptophyta > Magnoliopsida > Solanales > Solanaceae > Solanum > Solanum aculeatissimum. The sequence goes on from JBCEWC010015766.1 coordinate 12,299, forward strand.
CGTGAAGCCAATGAATTTGATGAAGATTTTCAAGACCCCCCCCATAATAAGACAGAAAAGTGGGAAAGAAAAAACAATTCTAACTGCTTTACTCATGAAGCAAAAGCTAAGGAGTTCTGCAACAAAAATAACACAAAAAACACCTGTCAAAACCCAAATTCAGTACCAAGTCTTAGGTTCAGCTCAGGCCTGACCCAACCCAGTCAGGAAGAAGGTGACACAAAACGCACAGGTTGCCAAAAGGGCACACACCAGGCGACCAGCAGAGCGGAAAAAAGATAATGCTACTACTTCCATGCCATCGAGTGGTATGAATAATCAACCAACAATTTCACGTGAGGAATTCGAAACCATCAAACAATCTGTAAGTGAAAAAATCACGACATACACATATATTTGATTTTTTTCCATTATCTACTACTAATGTATTTTGTAAAATAATTTTAGATAAGGGGAGAGTTTCAGGATTTGAAGAATATGATGCAAGACAATTTCAAGGCTGTATTGCAAGCTGTGAGAACAGCAAAAAATGATGATAAGGTAGATAAACAATGCTAACAAGCAAAAAAAAAATTCCAAGTATTTTTGAAAGCAATGTTTGCTTAATTGTGTAAATTTTCCTATTTAATTGAACAGGATCACAGACATGAGGCTCCCCCCAACTCACCACAGGTCAGATTTGAATCAGAAACGCATGTTCCTGTTCATGTCAAGAAAGTAGACATGCATGGAACAACAAGAAATCCAACAGATCAAGAGGTAATTTTTAACAGATATTATTGATGTCTCCAATATCTATGTCAGTTATTGCAATATTCTATCGGTACCTGCTAACATTTTTTTTATGCAAATTGTATATCTATTTTTACACTCTTTATACAATACAGACAACACAATCTTTTTTTATTTATACATTACTTTTTGGAAGCACAACTATATACAGCAGATCACACAATCTTTTTTTACACATATACGAAGGTGTATAATTATTTGTGGAATGTGTTTCTCAATACAAATGTACATTTACAATGATTAATAACAGATACAGTGTATGCATACATTTTATATACATAGTCAGTCAATATACATATATAGTGTTGGGTCATTGATTGTTTATAATCAAACAGAACCCCATTATACATAAATTTGGCTGTATATCCAATTGTGATTATATTAACATTTTAGTTTATATTACTTGTATGTCACTACACCAACATGTTAGTTTATA
>JBCEWC010015767.1:0-13525 GCA_038996855.1 Solanum aculeatissimum
TCTTCCCCAATTTCTACAAGCTAGCTTCAATGGAGGCCAAGAGAGTCTTAGGATCTTAAGATAGTGTATAGGAGAGTTTGAATAGATGAATGAGGGTTTAGGGAATATTTTAGGGGTTTAGGATACCTTAGGGGACCAAAAAGAGGCTTAGGAAAATGTTAAATCATGAAAATACCATTAATAAAATGCAACTTTCCGAAACTAAGCAGTGTCAAACAGTGCTACAGTTCCCGTTCAACAGTTAACGGTCTGTCCAACCCACCGTCCAACCTCACTTAGCCAAACTCTTCATCGCGAACTTTTGGAGGACTTTCTGTTACACTTCATGAACCACTTGATGGTCCATTCAAGGTGTAACTGTCCGTGTAAGGGTCCCGTCCAACCATACTTAGTCCATAAAACATGTCCAAGCCTTGGCCTAGCCACTGTCCAACTTGACGGGACAGTGGACGGCTTGTCAAACTCCAAACGAGTCGTGCAATGCTTCGTTGGTTTGGACTTAGCTTAGGGGTGGTTCCAGGCTACCCCTAGCTCACTGGAACACTTGACGAGGCACCACATGAACCGTGCAAAGTTTCACGGCCCGTGCCAAAGTCCTTGGCCACTTTTCTGAGCCTATCTTCAATGACTTCCGAATTTCAGACAGTCTCACTATTTGGGCCATATCTCCCTCATCCGAATTCCAAATTAAGTTAAACTACTTGTGTTGCAAAGCTAACTCAAAGAGCTTCAATTTGATATGTTATATCTCATATGGTTCATCCCATATCAAAAGTTATGATTGTTTGAAGTATACTGCTGAAATTGTCCCTCTAGGCCACCAATTAGCCCAATTTGCATTCGGACACTTAAACTCAACCTGTGGCCACCAAAACTCAACCATGGATTTAGTACATCCTAGAATGTCAACCATAAGTAGATTTCGAAAATTTTTGGGTTGTTACAATTTAATATCCCTAAAGAACAAGAATTTTAACTTTAAGAACTTAACAAAGAGATCATATTTGCCACCAGTCATTAAATGCCCATATTCAATTGAGAAAATACATTTATCTTCAAGAACACATCCATACGAGGATTTACAATAGTTGCATATGACTCTAGCCTAACTATTGTGAAAGAGGGTGAAGAAGATCAGATACCAATTGGTATCAACTAGATACCAATTGGTATCAACTAGATACCAATTGGTATCAACTAGATACCAATTGGATTCAAGTAATATAATGAAAGAAATAAAAAATAGAGTTTTCCTAAGGCCATGTAGCCTCTCAAAGAAAAGTAAGGGTGTGTCGTACCATTCCACAAGACTCTACTAGATTTGTCCTTGTGTGATGAGATCTGTGAACCTAAAACTCTTATACCAAGCTTGTCACGATCTAAAATAGATTGTGAGTGGCACCCACACCTGATCTCCTAAGTGGCGAACTAATGATACAAATCCCAACGTATATTAGCAGTTCAACTTATGAAATACAATGATAATATGGAAGCTCAAATTTATAAAATAAAAATAACAAAATCACTAAGTCTATTACACAACATTTTCCAAAACCTGAAAGTCATCACATCAAAGACATCTAATATCAAATACTAAGTCAAATATTAGAAACACCAAAATAGAGAAATAAAATAGTTCATGTCTGAAAACTAAGGACATCATGCACGAGCTAGAAGGTTAGCTCAGCTTAAAATTTGATATACTGACGATCGACAAGAGCTGAGGGCGAGTCATAGTCAATGGAACATTGGTTACACTCCACAAAAGCAAATCAAAGAAAAATACAAGTAGGAGTCAATACGAGCCACATGTACTGAGTTGGTATCATCGGCCGACACCAAATAGAAACCAATATACATAAAGTAATATTAGGAAATCAATTATAGCACTTACCAGTGGAAAGCAACAAACAACAAGTATAAGTGATAACACAATGAAACATGTATATAATATGTCAAAAATACCAAGAACAGACCTGAAGACTCAAGCCTCCACACCATGCTTCTTTGGGGAGATAGGTTCTTTGAGATTGAGTATATTAAATCATTTTAATATGTTTTTCTTTATTATTATCATGTCAGAATGCAGCACCCGATTCAATATATATCATGTTAAAACGCGACACCCAATCCAAATATACCATGTCAAAACATGACACCCGATCAAATATACCGTTTTGAAATGTGACACCCGATCTAATTATACTGTGTCGGAACGTGACACCTGATCCAATAATATTTAATTCATCATTCTTTATCATTACTTTTCACTTCATTAACAATATTTCATCAAGCTTTCTTTATTTAAGACATCACTTTGATAAGGCTAGTTCAAGATTATGGATTTCATGGCCTTGGGATTTCAGACCACTCACAAAAATATATAAATCATGTAAATCACAATGATTAAATGCATTGAAAATTTCATAACATCACTCAATGAATATCAATTACTATTCAGAGTCTCTCTAACACATAGAATAAACCATAACCTACCTCAAATCGAAGAACTGAAATTAAGCAAGCTAATCCACCAATGTTTTTCCTTTCTTCAATGCCTCAAAATGATTTGAATCTATCAAATATATAGTATTCGTAAGAATACGAATCTAATAATATCTATATTGCTATATTTGTTTTTGACTCAAAAATCGAGTAAAAAAATCATCCCGAGCCCTCGAATTTGAATTTGAAAATTTCCTTCAAATTATGTTTACCCATAATAAAATATACTCATATGTCAAATTTCAGCTAAAACAAATCGTTATTCGACCCCAAAATCAAGATTTTATTCTAAGAACCCTAGGGCTATATTTTCATAAACTGTACACATTTCTATCCTAAAAATCTATTCATAATCTCATGAAAGTTTAATAGAAAAGACGAGAATAATTACCTTGACGCTTGGAGATGAAAATCATAATTTTTCTCTCCTTTCTTTTTCTTCCCGCATCTTTTTTTTCTACGTTTTTCGTTCCTGCACCTCTTCTGTTTCATTTTTTTTGTATACTTTTCTGAAGTTGGATGTTCATACCTTCTTCAACCCTTTTATTTATTTATTTTTCTTTTTTTAATATATTATTTATTTATTTTTATATACTAAAAGTGATAAATTCTATTAACCTATTTTTAATAAATATGAGATAAGTGGTATAGGATATTACCTAAACTATCAATTTAATCCACTAGTTAATTTAATTATCTAAAATTACTCCTCAAATAAATAACAGAAATTATCGAATAGTCCAAAATATTCTTTAAAAAATTTATGAGATAAATCTTTTATGACATACGAAACTCTATATCTCAAAATAACTTAACGGGTTGTTACACTATCCTATGATGATGTTGACTTGATTTTTGCAATGCATGATTTATGTTTACTTGCATTGCCTGCATTCTTAGTATATTCAAACGTAGTAATACATACTTTTTTGTCTACGTTATATCACAATGTAAGGTCGGATGCTCCATCTCATTACCGTTGCTAGTTGGTCATTACTTGGGGATTTGATGGTGGATCCTCATGCTTCGGGGGCAATTCCATCACCTCACACTTGCCTTTTGTCACTTTTGATACTTTATGAATGTGTTATTTTATTTCTATGTTGAGGGTGAGTTACGAACATGTCAGTAGCCCCCACCTATGTTAGATTCTAATAGTGGCATGTTTCGATTGTATGGTGTATATTTGTCTTGTTCTATTTTGTTGTACCATGTTCTTGGATTTCTTATGAATTTCCCCTTATATTTGCTTTATTTTTTTAATCTTATGTATGTTTGATATGCCAAGAGGTTTGGTTGAGATTTCTTCGGGGATCTCAATTGTCGTGTCACACCTAGAGCCTAGCTTGGGGCGTGACTTATTATCACCCATCATAATCCCCAATCAATACCAACAATCTTCATCACTAGCCTTTCTCACTTTCAACTGCCATATAATTTCTTTAAAATATATATTCAAATGTTTGACTTTTAAGACATATATTTGAATGCTAAGAAAATAAATCATTATAGTTATTTAGTATTAATATCGCAATACAAAATCATAATAAGACATTCAAATTTCAATACACATACAATATTTTAATTAAAAAAACAACCCTAAAGCCAAAAAAGAAAAAAATAGAGAAACAAAAGTTAAATGGATGGGTAAGGATATTTTGGTGAATTAATTCTCCAACTAATTGTCGTTAAAGATTTTCTTTTTGCACTGGAGTGACAATTACCCATCATTCACACTTATCATTATCAACCGATCACCATAACAACCTATCACTATTGTTATTGGTTATTATTATCATCTACCGCAATTATTAGTTGCTACCACCAACTCCACAATCAACAATTATTGTTAATCATCATTACCACTAGTTACTACTCAGAATTATTGCCACGACTCATCATAATCCACGATCAATGCCCACAATCATCATTTCTAAACTTCATCACTTTCAATTGTTATATAATTTTTTAAAAATATTTTTATTTTTTTAATATAATATTTTTTAAATTTTTTTAATTTTGAAAATAAATATAATTTTACATATTCAAATATTAAGAAACAAACCATCATAATATTCAAATATTACTAGATACTAGTATTCATATTCGTATCTTAATACAAAAATATGAGACATTTTCGATTCCATTTTTTCAACTTTGCCAAAGTATCCTTTATCCAACAAAATGGAATGAGATACTTCCCATTCTCTTTAAAACTGGAGCCGTCAATATGGGCTACACCCGTTGGGCTAGTCTGGTCTAATTTGTGATTTAGCAGGGTTGGGCTAAGACTTTTGAAGCTCATTTAAAAAAGTATAACTTACACAAATCTCATTGTGTAAGGAGCAAATTTCAATTTATCCCTATTTTTTTCAAATTTACCAAAAATCCTTTAAAAAATCACTTATTGATACATGTTAATTGTAGTTACTCTTTCTTTCATAAATTAAGTTATTTAATTTCATTCAAACTTTTTCCATAAAAAGCCTAACAAATTCCTTTAAAAAAAAGGAGAGATAAAGTTTGAACCATAAATTAAGCTAATTAATGTCAATAAACCTATTTTTCATAAAAAAACCTCATTGGATTCCTTTAGAAAAACAAATTCAAATTTTGAATTCAATATCATTGGATTCCTTTTCTATTTTCGTGGTTGATGATACCGGAGAAATCATCGTTTGGTTAGTTTCATGTGTTTCTTAGTTCTGTTTGGTTAGTTCCATTTTCAAAAGAACAGAGAAGAGAAGGTATGAATATATCAATTTTGTTCCGTCATTCTGAAATCTGGGAATTCGAGCCTTTGATGGTGTGAATGAAAAATCCTTCTTCAGGTATCAATTACCCAGATCAAGCACCTAATTTTAAGTATCAACTATCTTCTAGACAAAAAAACATAAAACTTATGTCAGGTATCAATTATCAATTATCAGTAGTTTGATAAGCACAAACGTTCCTTCTTAAAGTATTAAATACCTAAATGCAACACTTAATTTTAAGTATCAAATATCTATCATTCTAAAAAAAAAACCTTCTTCAGGTATCAACTGATAAATCCTTAATTTTAAGTATCAAGTATCTATCATTCTAAAAACACATGAAAAAACTTCTTCAAGTGTCAACTAGTAAATCCGCTTCAATGAAGTCACCTTGAAGATTTTGGGCATCATCGCCAAAACAAAAGTGATGGATCATTGTTTTGCGATTTCTTGGCAAATAATGGATCATTCATTTTTTTTATCTATTTTCATTAAAACCCTCATCATTGGAATCAGAATGGTGCCTGTGTGAAACTTCGGAATGAGGAATCCATATGTATCAACGATTAAACATGGACGACTACTATGAAGAAGAAGATAAAAAATGAAAGACACCAGGTTTTGACGGAGAAATCAAAGACTTTTCAATTTCTTCCCTTTTTATTTAGTTTGAAAATAATGATAAAAAATTTGAATTTGAAATTAATAGTGAAAAGATTGATTAGACAACAGAAAAATAGGAGAATTATATAGATATTGATTAGAATACTTAAAATTAGGAAGGAATTTAGGATAAATTAAAGAGAAGTGAGAAATAATAGTCTATGTATCTACAAGTTGGAGAGAAAAAGTAGAAATAAGGAATTTTTATAATTTTTTAGAATGGTAGGGATTATTAGAAATTATGGTAAAATATGTTGTGTAGTTCTGTAATTTTTCCTTTAAAAAATGGACTTTTTAGCCCGACTTGAATAAGCCTATTAATTTGTGATCTTACAATATGGGTTGAGCCGGCCCGTGGACCGAATTAAAAAAATAATTAAAAATAATAAGAGTCTAAACTCAAAGTTCATTTATAATTTTAAATATTAAAATTTAAATACAAATTATGCTTTTATAATATATAATAGTAATACTAAACGTCTATTTGAATTGACTTATTTAAAATGTTTTTAAGTCAAAATAGCTTTTAAGCATTTTTGGAGTGTTAGGATAAATTAAAAAAATGCTTATAAGCACTTATTTTTAAGTCAAAATGACCAAAATAATTCAAAAGTCATAAGTTAGGCTTTTAGAAATCCCAACTAATAATTTTTGACTTATAAATCAAAAATAATAAACTCATTACATGTAATATTGTCATATTGTTATCTATTTTAATTTTTTAAATTATAATTTAATTAAAATTTTATAATAAAAATTTTACTTATAAAAAAATGTGGACTGATCTGACAAAGTCCGCAACTCATATACTAATGAGTTGCACTAACTATTTTCTAATCCGATGACCATCAAATTTCAAAAGTACAGATTAGCTCGAATGATGTACATAGTGGACAGCTCTACTTAAAACCCTTGTTGAACCCCCAAACGATCTTGTAAAGACCACCAAAGCTGCCACCGTTTCTCCGCCGAGGGAAACCTCCTTTTCAACGGATTACAAATATGTCAGCTAAATGGAGAGCTTTACAGCATCGTCATCGTTACACATACAGTGCCGTAATATTCCCCAAAAGTTTCATTGAAGCACTTCATCAAACACCTTCTGCTCGCTTCTATTCCGAACTAAAACAGTTCGTCTCCTTAAACTCTACATACTCTCAACTCAATCATGCCAAGAAACTTGCTTCAGCTTTCTCTGAACTTCTCTCTAATGACAAAGCCGATGAGTTATTTATTTCTACAGCTTCCAGGTTTTACATGGAAATTCTTTTGCTGGAGAATTCTCAGCCTCTGCATAGAACTTTACTATCTGTGCTTGTTAAGTGCAAGAACTTTCATACCCAGATTCAAAACTGTTTCCGTGATCTTTGTGAGGAATATGGTGAAAATGGGAAGAGATTCTGTGTTTCTAGAGCTGCATTATCTATGATGAGCACCCCAAAGTTGGGTTACTTGGTGGAAATTGTCGACGAGTGTGCAGTTTTGGTTGGTTTGAATGTGGTTTTGGGGTTAAGCTCTGTATTAGCAGAGATCAATGATTGGGCTAGACCATCACCAGTTGTTATGGAACAGTGTCAGGAATCTCTTTCTTGTATGTATTATTTGCTTCAACGATTTCCTTTGAAATTTGTTAATGCAACTTCCAATGTTTTAGAAAGAATTATGATTACTATTTTAATTATTTTGAAATCGGAATCATTTTCTAGAGATTGCTTAGTGGCGGCAGGGGTGAGTTTTTGTGTGCTTCTTCAGGTTTGTCTTAGCTCTCATGAGCTTGGCCTGTTTATCATGGAAGGAATTTTTAATGAGAATTCTATTATGTGTCCTAAGTTTGCATTTAAGGATTTACTCGAGAAAATCCCATTTAAGGGTAATTTAATTGATGAATTAAGTAAATTTTCATCTTTGAGCAGACTTTGCTTGGTTCGAGGTATTTTAACTGCAGTCTCAAGGACAGTATTGAATACTGGGTTTGTTGTATCAAATAATAGCTTTGGTAGTGTTAGGGAATCTGGAGATAACAAGAAATCAATCAAAATGATCCTTTATGATGCAATTTTGCCTGAGCTTTGTAACTTTTGTGAGAATCCAATAGACAGTCACTTCAGTTTTCATGCTCTGACGGTGATGCAGATTTGCCTGCAGCAAGTAAAAACATCAATGCTAGATAAGAATGAATGTCTTGAAACAAATTATGATCCCATTTCTGAGGACATGGGGACACGAATATTGCAAATAGTGTGGAATAATTTGGAAGATCCTCTGAGCCAAACAGTCAAACAAGTACATCTTATTTTTGACCTCTTCTTAGACATTCAGGCTGGTCTACACTGGGTAGAGGATAGTGATACATTCAATTTGTTCACGAGAAAGGTTGCTTTTGATCTTCTTCGCCTGGGACCACGTTGTAAAGGAAGATACGTTCCTTTAGCATCCCTCACCAAGAGGCTGGGTGCAAGGACACTTTTAAGTATGAGCCCAGATCTGTTGTTTGAAACCATAAAGGCATACATTGATGATGATGTGTGTTGTGCTTCAACAACATTCCTTAAGTGTTTCCTTGAGTGTTTACGTGATGAGTATTGGAGTAGTGATGGTATTGAAAATGGGTATAACAAATATAGGAGTCATTGCCTGCCTCCACTTTTGTCGGGCCTAGCTTCTGGACATTCAAAACTCCGCTCAAATCTTAACACCTATGCACTTCCAGTATTACTTGAACTGGATGTTGATGCTATATTTTTTATGCTCGCTTTTATTGGCATCGGATGTGGTTTGGGCAATGGTGAAGTATTTCTTACTGAGCTGGATTTTAGGGGTGTGTCTCCTGCGCTTGAAGCACGAGTGGCTGTTTTGGTTTCATTGTTTAAGGTTTCTCGTTTACTTGCTTTGCTGGAAGGGGATATTGATTGGTGCAAGGATTCTTTGTTGTCTCTGGAAGACATGAAGCAGAACTTGGAAAACAAAGATGCTATTGTCTGCATTAAGGGGATTGAATTAAAAGTCCCAGAGAAATATCTGGTTTTGGCACTTACCCATATTGATGAGTCAATTCGGATTGATGCAGCAGAATCTCTGTTCATAAATCCAAAGACCGCAAGTTTGCCATCATCATTGGAACTCAGTCTGATGAAGGTAGCAGTTCCTTTGAACATGAGATGTTGCTCAACTGCATTCCAGATGAAGTGGACAAGCTTATTTAGGAAATTTTTTTCTCGGGTTCGAACAGCATTGGAGAGGCAGGTTAAGCAGGGAAGTTGGCAACCTCTTGCATGGAAAGACACAAGTAGAGATTCCGTTGCTAAAGGAACAGGGGATACGTTTGAAGATAGGGCTAATGAACTTTATAACTTTATGAAGTGGCTGAGTTGCTTTTTGTTCTTTTCATGCTACCCCTCTGCTCCATATGAGAGAAAGATAATGGCAATGGAGCTTCTATTGATAATGCTAGATGTTTGGTCCATTGTGCTTCCTTCAGAAGGAAATATTGATGCTGTTTCTCCTGAATTCTCTCTTTATCCCTACAGTAAGGGGCTTCTTTTACCTGAATCAACTCTATTGCTGGTTGGATCAATTGTTGATAGTTGGGACCGACTTAGAGTGAGTTCTTTTCGAATTCTGCTGCGTTTTCCTACTCCTCTTCCTGGAATTCATGGCCAGCACATGGTTAGTGAAGCAGTTATTTGGGCTAAGAAGCTAGTCTATAGTCCACGTGTCAGAGAAAGTGATGCTGGAGCTCTGACTTTACGGCTCATATTCAGAAAGTATGTTTTGGAACTTGGTTGGGTTATTAACGCCTCATCTAACGATGTATCTGCTCAGCCACTGTCAAAGCTGCCAAGCGGGGAGAATAAGGCTTGTAAGTTTGCACCTCCAGCAATAGAATATCTGAGATCACTGATTGATTGGCTGGATGCAGTTGTTCAGGATGGAGAGAAGGATCTTTCAGAAGCATGTAAGAACAGCTTTGTTCATGGTGTTTTGCTTACGCTTCGATACACATTTGAGGAACTTGACTGGGAATCTGATGCAATAGTCTTCAGTATATTTGAAATGAAAGTGGTATTGGAGAAGATTTTGGAGTTGGTCATGCGGATAACTTCATTGGCCCTTTGGGTGGTATCAGCTGATGCTTGGTACTTACCTGATGATATGGATGAAATGGGTGATGATGCTCTTTTGCTAGAGGAGGTTCCTCATGTGATGGATGAGTCCCTACCTACCACAGACAAGGCACAAAATACAAAAGTGGTGCTGGAGGGCAGGCAAACTGAGCAGATAGTTATGGTTGGTTGTTGGCTTGCTATGAAAGAGGTATTAAGATTGACTAATATTCCCATTTGTCAAAATAGCTAACTAATTAATACAACTTTTCTGATGTCAATGGTTAAATTATGTCATCTCTCATTCTTGTGCCGTCATCATTCTTTTCCTTGCTGCTTTGTACTCAGGCCTTGTAACTTTACAGTTGTCAGGTCAACTAATGGCAATATAATACATATTCTACCTTCTCCCTCTATTGCAATCTTTGTGTGGCTAAAGAAGGAATGATAAATACTAGGTGATTTTTTCCCAGTTTGATTAAGCCTGGATGAGTGGAGTTATCCTGCACCTGTGCCGGTGGCAGGTAGTCGGTACTTGGTGGAATACTTGAGAAGTGTGTGCAAGTTGTCTGAATACCCCTATTATATAAAAAAAAGGAGTCATATATTTTAGTCAACTGTATGAAGTTTATATGCTTAAAATTTCCAGAAGGATTAATTTCTTCGCATCTACATTGTTTCAGGTGAGCCTTCTATTGGGAACAATAATAAGAAAGGTTCCTTTGCCTACATCTGATGTTTCAGAATCAGGTTCCCAAGTTGTTCATGGAACTGTTTTATCCAATACAACATCTGTCACAATGCTTGATGTAAAACAACTTGAGGTAATTGGCAACCATTTCTTGGAAGTCCTTTTGAAAATGAAGCATAATGGTGCTATCGATAAGACAAGGGCTGGATTTACTGCGCTTTGTAATCGATTGCTTTGTTCAAATGATGCAAGGTATGTGTACTGGATTCTATTATGTCGCCAGTCTTATTTTCTATATGCTCATTTGGTTTTTGCCGGAATTCCAGTGCCAAAGCTGTAAGCAGTATTCGTACCTTGGTTTAGCTTAAAATAATTTTAGAAATCTCTCTGAAGTTAGAAAAAACTGAAGAAGCTGTGTTTTCACAGTGGACATTTCCTTTACATCTATCTTCTTGTTAATTTTCTGAAAATGGCAAATTCTCATTGTTCAACTAAGAGTGACTGATTTGCACGTGAGGAACCCTGGGTAGATGGCTGGTGCAGACAGGCAGGGAAGCAGATGCCAAGAAAGGGGAAGAATCCAGTGGCAGTGATCAGCAAAGCCATCAGTGCTACAACTCCTTCTAGGGTTATATTTCTTTATATTTTGGGTTTTCCGATGTGGAAATGAGAAAAAAAGATATAACAAATTGGAAAGGGAATCCTCCAGATCATTGGGATCATGAATTAGAGAGCTTGGTGTCTGAGAGGTTTAGTTCTGCTCATGACATAGTGAGCTTAAAATTAATGAGATTGAGCTCAGCTCATTTCCCTTTTTGAGCAACATAAAAAATTTGTGAGCCTGAGTATCTTGTAGCTGTAAAGCAAAAAAAAAAACAATATCTAAAAGGAAAAGAGAGCCAAAAAAATGACACTTCTAAACTTGCTTCTGGTCGATGCAGTTGCTGACATCTTAAAGGTGTTTAATTCCTCTTATCCTGCCATCTCTTAGAGAAGATTGGAGTGAACTTAATCTTTGGTTTGAAGATTCATGTTGCAATAAGTGTTTAGTAAGCTCATATGAAAGATATATCTTGAATTTTTTAAAACTCATTTTCACGTTGTCGTGAGCAGCTCACAGGAAAAAGGTGATATCTGAATATGCGCTGTGAAATTATTTTATCATTTGTTTGCTCCATGACAGAGGTGTTGACTTGCACTTAGTAGATAAAGCATTCTTGATGACTCATTTGCTACTTTGTTATTGTTGTTCAGGTCTACCCCTTATTCTTTTCTTTCGATTTCCTATTTCTTTGGCACTACCGATTTACGGCTTCCTATTCATCCCTCCTTTTTCATTGTTCCTTCAAGGAAAAAAACTAAATGAAAAATTGCAGATGCACAAAATTGAAAACAAAAATTGTAACAGGTTTTATAAGTGGAGTAACAGTATAAAACCATAACACTGCCACACTCTTTTTAGATCATCGGGAAAAGTAATACTTCCTCTTTGGCACCAGTTCTCCATCATGCTAACCTTTTTATTTGAAAGTTGGCTACTAATTTTCTGTTTGGTGTCTGTTGAAAGTAGCTTCTAATAAATAACAGCTGATTTTTTGAGGACTAGAAAATTGATGGATTTGAATCAGCAGATATATTGCACTTGATGATGTTGGACTTTCATTGTTAGGATCATACAGAGAAGTTTACAACAAAGATAAAAGACATGCATTCTGAATTCATTTGCTAAGGTTGCTTTCCTCTTTTCCAGACTTTGTAAGCTGACTGAGTCTTGGATGGAGCAACTTATGGAACGAACAATAGCCAAGAGACAAACCGTGGATGATCTCCTAAGGAGAAGTGCTGGTATTCCTGCTGCATTTATTGCTTTTTTCCTTTCAGAGCCGCAGGGCACACCAAAAAAGCTTTTGCCAAGGGCATTACGGTGGTTAGTAGATGTGGCTAATAAGTATTTAACATATCATACTGAAGCAAACAGTTCCAGTGTGGATGCCTGCAATGGTTTTGTGGTCGCTGGTCCAGCTACTTTTCCTATAATTGCATCTGATGTAGATGATGCTGAAAGGATCTCGAAGATTCGAGATGAGGGTGTTGTTCCTACTGTGCATGCTTTCAACGTCCTTAAAGCCGCTTTTAATGATACCAACCTAGCGACTGATACCTCAGGTTTTTCTGCTGAGGCTTTGATTATCTCGATACGTTGTTTCTCTTCTCCACACTGGGAGATAAGGAACAGTGCTTGTCTTGCTTATACTGCCATGGTTCGTCGCATGATTGGATTTCTTAACGTGCACAAGCGGGCATCAACCAGGCGCGCTATAACTGGGCTTGAATTCTTTCATAGGTAAAACATGATGCGTTTCTTATGATCTTTTTTTTTTTTTGGTGAATGGTCTCTTATGATCTTGATATATCATAATTTTCTATGCTTTGTGAATTGTGCCTCTATTTGACCATCTATAGTTATCTGTATGCTATCTTAATCTTGCTCTTGCTGGAGCTTTGATCACATGCTTCTGCTAAGTTATGGTTTGTATTGTTCCTTGCTACTGAAGGAAAAGGTTGCTTTCAAATTTGAAGATCTGATAAAAGCTCTTCTTTCTCATCAAAGCCTTATCACTTGCTGCAATCATGCTGGTTGAGACTATCAAAGTCTCATTAATTGGAGCAACCATACTTATTGGAACTATGTCTCAAATTATGGTTCATCACTTGATTGCTTGCATGGCCCATGTTAGAATAGGAATAGGTAAATACAATCCTACTTAGAATAGGAATAGGAATAACAATAGTATATAGAATCCTAT
>JBCEWC010015768.1:0-13523 GCA_038996855.1 Solanum aculeatissimum
CTACTTTAGAGACAACATCATTTGAGACTTGTATTTTCTTTCAAATCTATTGTAATACATTAGAGGCTTGTGCACGTAACAACCAGGTTTTGGGGATTTTTAATTAAGTTGACTTATTATCCACAGTTAAACCTTTATTTTTAATTATTTCTTCCGCACTTCATCATTGTAATTGGATTTTTGATTGACTTGTCTTGGTGGGATAAGACGAGTGTCATCACACCCATTTTTGAGTTGTGACAATATATCATATTTGGAAGAGCATCAACGATATGAACTTCAATAGCATTACTCGGCGTAGCTAAAACATGTTGATAAACAATGGTAATATACAAGGAGATTATGAGTAAAACAAGAAAGCTTTTGGTCATGATGGATCTAATTGGAACTTATAATTGTTGATTTGATTGCAATGGTAGCTCAATTGTAAAAATTGGATGACTTAAAAAGGGACAAATTTATAAAATGATTTTTGACTTTTTAAAATTGAGATAAGACTATAATATATTGTGTTTTGAAGGAATCTGATTTGAGTAAATGAGAAGCATGAAGTTTGGTCAAACTAAAAGTGTTATTCCCTTGGTTATTTTTAATTGTCAAATTTTGATTTGACACGCTTGTTAATAAAATAAATATCAATATACTCTTTTTGTCTCAAATTAATTGAATTTTTGAGGTTTTTTTCAAGGTTCAAAATAATTGAATTGTTCAAAATTCAAGATGAATATTTGAAACTTTTTTCATATTTACCCTTTCATTTATTGAAGGCTTATATTTTTAATAGATAAATTACACTACATATTTATAACTTCACAAAGGGTAATAGTGGAAAGTATGGTTAAAATTTTGTCTTAGAATATTTTTCTTAATATGTGTGCATTGACTCACAAATTCAATTAAAATAGGACGGAGAGAGTAGTAAGTTTAACATTTTACCCTATTAATTGATAAGGTCCACTTACTATATTTTTCAAACTTATTTAATCCAATGACAATAAATTGAGGGTATAATAAGAAAAAAAATTGTCCTACCTTTTATTTTGTAAGTAAAAATTTTATTTATCAAATGAACTTTACAAAACAGAAAAACTAGCAATATTTGGACATTTTCTAAATCTGCTACCAATATCATCAAAACATCTCTTATACTAGCTATACAATTACTAATCAAGAATAGTAGTTTAAGCTAGCCAAATGACTATGTAATCTGTTCTGCATTGTGCCTCACACATTTTTTACAACTAAAAGTGAACAGAGGGAGTAAATAATATCTGTAATTTATTTTGCTTATGATACTGGGCATGAAAATTTAATCTTCTTGACTTTGTTCCATTATGCTTTTATAAGAGTCTAGAAGTAAATGATTCTTCTTATTAATAGGTTCTATTTATATATAAACACACACATACTAGTGTCAATGAACGTGCTTTGCACGTTACTCTCTATCAATTATTATACAAAAAATAATTTTATTGACTAATTTGGAGTCCTATTCTGACACCTGATTTAGGATTCGATCTCGACATCCAACCTCAACATTCAATGCCTGAATCGAGACTCAACTTTCGAACCAAGGCTCGATCTCGACTCCTAACCCAAGACCCGATCTGACACTCATCCAAGAACTCAATTCAAGATCCAGTCCCGACATTTAACTCTAGATCTGACTCAAAGCTCGATTTAGACATTCAACCCCAATACCTCACATTGATTTGGGACCCAACTTTCAATACCAACTATCTACCTAGAAACTAATCTAAATCTCATATCAAGACCCAACCAACCCAAGATTCGACTCTGCATTCGAGTTTCAAATTAAAATTTTATCCCACTCGATCATGACATCCTACACAAGATACAAATAACTTATGACTCCTGAATCGGCTCGACTTATTACTCAAGTCCTAACTTCGATATCGGTCCTTAGACCTGACTTGTGAACAAGGATCTCACCCTGATACTCAAGCTAGGACCCGATTCCAAATTTTGATCTAGGATCCAATTCTAGCTTTCAATTCGAGACGCAATGTCTAATTAGAACCTGACCATGAAATTGGACTATTGAATCGGGATTTGATCCCATCACTCGACCGTGAGGATCATTTAAAGACCCACTTTGATACTTGACCTGGGACCTAATCTCGACTCTTGATTTGAAATCTAACTCCGACACCCAATACGAAATCCAACTCCGACACCTAAGTCGAGATCTAATCCTGCACCACACTCAAGATCTTATCTCAATTTCTGACTTGAGATCCGACACTCAAATTGAGATTTGACCTGGAATCCAAGAGTTGCTAGTGATATTGTTCACTTTAGATCTAGGCCCTCACGACTTTAAAACACGTTGCTAGTAGGTAAGACCTATTTATTTATATACCTAATATTTCTTCTGTGTTTTGCTGATGTGGTACTCTCATCTTAAGATGGGTTGTTACATACACCCGTCAACACTGAGGTTTGCCCCACCTCACGGGGTTCGCCTAAATTCAATTGAACTTTGGTCCACATCGACAGGGCTGACACAAGAGTGACTGCAATATCATTTGTAGCGGTCCAACCTGCTAGTAATATTGTCCGCTTTGGGCCTAGGCCCCCATGACTTTAAAATACGCCGCTAGTATGTAAAATATGTTTACTTATATACCCAACATCTCTCTTTTATTTTGCCTGTGTGAGACTTCTATCTAAAAATGGATTGTTACAGTAAAAATGTTGTTCCCGATAACCCCTTTGTTCAAGAAAGAGAAGTAATGTTATTTGACATCTTAATACTCATCTTCTCTATGGATATTAAATAAAGCATGAAATTAGAAAAATTAACACAAACAACATATATCCATTCATGTAGATACATATTAATACACTCTTACAAACTCCATACACATCTTTTTTACTTACTACTAATTCCAATCATGCAATTTTTTTCCTTGATCAAGGCTAGGACCCATATAAAAGCCATCTCCTTGTACTTTCCAAAAACAATATATAATAGGAGTCTTATCCAAAGAGCAATTAGAACTCAAAGCAAGAGTATAAACATCAAATACTGCTTGTTTGTTACCCCACCAAAAATGGCAAAAGAAAAGGGTATGATCGAAAAATTTAGGGCGAAAATGAAAATAAAAAACATCACCTACTTGAGGATGATGATATCCAAGCTCATCATCTTTTGATTCACAATGAAATATTAATGGTATATCATTATTTGAAAGAGCATCAACAATATGAACCTCAATAGCAGTACTATGCTTAGCTAGAACACGTTGATGAACATTGGTAATATACAAGGAAATTATGAGTAAAACAAGAAAGTTTTTGGTCATGATGGATCTAATTGGAACTTATAATTGTTGATTTGATTGCAATGGTAGCTCAATTGTAAAAATTGGATGACTTAAAAAGGGACAAATGTATTAAATGGTTTTTGACTTTTCAAATTGAGATAAGACCATAAAGTTTGGTCAAATCAGACATGTCAAATGATATTCTCTTTTGTTTCTGTCATTCTTTGATTTGGTCCGGTATTTAATGAAAAAAAAAAGAAATTTGAAATTTGTGATCTAAAACAATTCTTAGATACTTATGTGACTGAGAATTATTTCATTATGGGTAAACAGAAAATTTTAAAGTTAAATTGTTTCCAATTAAAGTAAGATGACATTCTTTTTTGAATGGAATAAAGAGTGACAAGTAAAATAAAATAGTGGAATATATTTATAATTTATTTTGGCTATGATATTAGGCTTGCAAATTTATTTTTCTTGATTTTGTTCCATTATGATTTTATAATAGATTTCAAGTGTTTGATTATATCATTAAATATGTGTATTGATATCTTATTAGTATAGGAGGTCCATTATTTTAACCATGTAAATTAATTTAGAAAAAGGAATTTAAGTGATTATTTGACATTACCACATTTTATTCTTCTTAATAGTTATCAATTTTATTAGTTTTGAGTTTTTTTACATAATATAACCTATTATGAAAATCAAGATTAGTCAAATTAATTCTTGTAAAACAAAACGTGACACATAAAACTAAACGAAGAAATATAACATAAGAACTAAAAGATAAATTTATCAATAACTTATGGACCGACCAAAAGTAATATTATCCTACAAATTCCAAATATTATTAATACCAATAATACATTTTCTCTAGTTGATCTAATTGAGGACCTACATAAAAACCATCTTCTTGTACTTTCCAATAACAAAATCGAGTAGGAAAGTCACCAGAACAATGTTTAATAATAACAATCTTATTGAAAACATCAAATTTATTTTGTTTTTTATCCCACCAAAAATGACAAAAATAAAGGGTGCTTTCAACTATATTCATGCGGAACTTGAAATGAAAATCATCGCCCATTTTAGGTGCATGATATCCAAGATCGTCATCTTTAGATGCACAATGAAATGTCATAGGTTTACTGTCATCATCTGGAATAGCATCAATAATATGAACCTCATACTGAAAATCGTTATCATTCACTTCTGTTGAACAAATATCGAAAATATATAAGGTAATAAATAAAATGAAAAAAGTTTTGGTGGAGCTCATTGTGGATTTTTTTACAACTTTTTCACTTGAGCTAGTTTTTATAAAGTTGATTAATAAATGGTTTTTTCCTGTAGAAAATCTAGATAAGGTCACATTTGTTGCCCCCCCCCCCCCCCCAAAAAAAAAAATTATTAAATATTTTTTTAATATGTGTACATTATTCGTAAAATAAGTTAATATGGAACAGAATAAATAATATTTTTAATTGAGATAAGTGTAAAAAGTGATTAATATTTAAATTACATATGTTTGAATTTTTCATATTAATATGATTGAACTTCAATCGTACAAAGTAAATATAAAAATAGACTAAAAATTTAGTCATGATGTATATTTTGAATCTTTTTGTTAAGATATCTTTTTTTATTTATGTATGCACCTTGGTGTCTGAAAAATATTATAAAAATAATCTAAAATTTAAGATATATATCTTTGTGTAATGATCTATTAGGATATTTTGAAAACCAATCTCTTTTTTTTTCTTCATAAAAGATCCTTTTCAAAAAATTTAAATTAAATTTTTTAAAACTATTTGCTTAACTATAATTATTTAATTGATGAAACAATTTTTTTTTTTTTTTTTTTTTTTGTGGTGAGGCAAATTTTTCAATTTTTGTTTTTATCTTTCTTTAGGAAAATTTGTGGATATTACTTTTAAGGGCAAAAGGAAATGCAAAAAAGTAAAAAAAACACTTAGAAAAATTAAATAAACACTAACATTCATTACATTGATTATTTTCACACATTTTTCTTTTTTATTTTTTAATTAATTCCAATCATGTATTTTCTTTAGGTGATCAATTTGAGGACCCAAATAAAATTCATCTTCTGTAAATATCCAAATACAATAATTAATAGGGTAGCCATTTGAACAATTTTTACTTGAGTCATAAGTATAAACATCAAAAACTGCTTGTTTATTATCCCATCAAAAATAACAAAAGAAAAGTGTATGACCTATAATAGATGGGAAGAGTCGAAAATAAAAATTATTCCCAACTTTAAGATAATGATATCCAAGATCATCATCTCGAGATGCACAATGAAACATTATAGGTATATCAGTATTTGGAAGAGCAACAATAATATGAACCTAGGTATGAATATTATCACGAGTTAGAACTTAACATTATAGGTATATCAGTATTTGGAAAAGCAGCAATAATATGAACCTCGGTATGAATATCGTCACGAGCTAAAACTTGATAAGTGCAGATAATATATGAATTAATTATGAATAAAATGAAAAAGCTTTTAGTCATGATGTAATTAGAACTTATTGTTGATTTCTTGCCATTGTAGCCAATTTTCTTCTTTTATCTTATTTTTATGGCTAATTGTAAAAAAAAATTGGTGAATAAAAAAGGACAAATTGATTAAATGGTTTTTTTTGACTTTTTAAGATTGAGATAAGATGATAATATAATGTTTTTAGAAAATTGACTCAATTTTTACTTGCATTGACAATGGACGTTGTTGGTTGACAATAATTGTCTTTTAAAAGCTGTCAAATTGGTTATCACACATAATTATATTCATATTAGTCTTGTTGTACGTGTTTTATATGTGATCAAAATGTATACCTCATCTGGTAATGAATATTATAGAGAAAAATTAAATTTAATTATAAATTTATAAAAAGATAAATAATTCACTATAAAAATAATTTTGATAAATTATTTATTTATAAAGGTCTTATATATCATGATACATTAAAAAATAATTTAACGGTTGTAGAGTATTTTCTTGATTCAAATAAGGAAGAAGTAGAAGTAAATAAGGAAGATTTAGGAGTCTTTTCACGATTAGAAGTTCTTTTTTTATTATTTATTTTATATATTTTAAAAGTCAATATTATAAATATAATTAAATAAGAGTTTAAAGAAAAATGGTGAACAAATGATTTTATCTAAAGAGTAATCTTCAAAAAATTCAAACAACATTTATAAGAGCCTTCACGGTTTTTTTTATTTTTAACATGAGGCAAATTTCTCATTTTTGTTTTCATCTTTTTCTTGCAAATTTGTGGATATTATTCCCTTCGTTTCGATTTATTTGACAAATTTTGATTTGGTACACTTACTAAAAAATAATTATTAGTATAGTAAGTTTATTATTTTATTTCTATTAATTGATAGAGTCCTAAATATAATTCACTATATTTTTCAAAAATATTATATCAATATTGATAAATTAAGAGTATAAGAGGAAATTTTTTTATCCTACATTGATTTGTCAGAAATAACAAATATAAATACAAATCATATTAGAAAATATTTGACAAGAAAATTTAAACGGACAAAAGAAAATGCAAATACCCAATCATTTTATTGATAAATTCCATACATTTTTTCTTATATTAATTAATTAATTAATCCCAATCATGCATTTTTGTTACATTATCAACTCTAGGACCTAAATAAAAGCCATCATCTTTATATATCCAAATACAATAGTCAATATTATCACTTAAGACATTTGTGCAATGATCACTTAAGTGATAATTATAAATATCAAACACAGCTTGTTTGTAACCCCACCAAAAATGACAAAAGAAAAGGGTACGACCTAAAATAGACGGAAGGAAATGAAAATGAAAATCGTCGCCCACTAAAGGATAATGAAATCCAAGATCGTCGTCTTTAGATTTACAATGAAACATTACAGGTATATCATTATTTGAAAGAGCATCAATAAGATGAACCTGTGTATAAATATCAACTTGATAAGCGTTCATAATAAACGAGAAAATTATGAGTAAAATGAAAAAGAAATTGATCATGATGAATGTAATTGGGACTTCTTGTTTGATTTATTGCTACTGTAGTAAATTCTCTTCTTTTGGTAGTTTTTATAGGTGAATTGTAAAAATTAGGTGACTTAAAAGGGACAAATTTACTAAATGGCTTTTGACTTTCTAGAATTGAAATAAGATTATAGTATAATGTCTTTCCAAAAATAAAAATAAAAATCAGTTCCAGTATTAGTAATTATTATAATGTTGAGGCCTAAGATTATCTAAATCTGAATATATATTTGAATGACTTAAAAATTATTTTTTAGATCTTGATCACTGAATAATTAAAATTATTTGCTCTCAATATCTGAATATGTCACGACACAAAATGAGTCGTAAGTGACACCCACACCTAACCTTTTAAGTGGGTCAACCAATGATACAAATCTCAATCTATATAGTTGTTCAACTTATAAAATATGATGACAATGCAGAATCTCAATTTATAAAAGTAAGAAATAACAAAACCTACTAAGTTTATTACATAAAGTTTTCCCAAAACCTGAACTTCATCACATCAAGGTCATCAAATCTCAAATACTAACTCTAAGAATAGCAATACCAAAATAGATAAATAAAATAATTTATTATATTTATATTATCAAAGTATTAATTAGATCTAGTTCAATTAATTTAACCAAAAGAATTTAACTATAATAAACAATATATTCTCTTCCCCCCAACATATTTTTAAATGATTCTCTTTTCATTGTGCATCACCAACTATGGTGGTGTGAGTATTGTCGATTAGAGAAACTCCCTAATTTTGCATAATTGAGGAGCATTGTTTTACTATTCAAATTGAATGATTTGGTGTGAGTTGCATATTATTGAGTTTACTTTCAAAGCATGATTTTATTATTAAATTTGTATGATTTACTGAGTTAGGTTGAGTTTGAGTTGAGTTACTTGATGTGAGTATCTTTGATTATGTCTTTTCCTTTCCGACTATTTTACATACCAGTATATTCAATGTACTGACGTCCAATTGGACTGCATTGTTTTATGATGCAGAGACAGGTATCAGAGGTCATCAATAGATGTTTCGTTGAGGATCTTATCGTCTTCAGAATATTGGTGAGTCCTCCCCTATATTCGGAGGATACCCCACTTATCTTTCTTGCTTTGAGTTTAGTATTTTGATTTTGATTTGAGGTAGTCATGAACCTGTCATTGGCACTATCTAGATGCTTAGAGATAGAGGCTTCATAGACATTGAGTTATTGACGTTGTAGTGATTGACTTGATGGTAGTAATTGATAGTGATAGTGAAGTTCGATGATGTTAGTAATTGATAGTGATAGTGAAGTTCGATGATATTAGTAATTGATAGTATTAATGATGGTGTTTGACAATGTGTTGGTGGTAGAAAGTGATGGTGCTAATTGGGATGATGCAAGTGATTGGTAGTAGAATTGTCACAATAGTGGAAGTGGCCGATAGTGATGGTTTAGGTGACAATGGTGAAGATAGTAGAGATAGCAATAAATATGATTATAATGCTGAAAATTGTAGATTCATAACGATCGACATTACTTATTGGGAGCGATAATGATTTTGATGGCAGAGATGGTTGGTGATTAACGACGATAATGGTGGTTGATAAGTGTAACAACTCATCTTAAGATAAGAAGTCCCACATCAAGAAAATACAGGAGAGATGTTGGGTATATAAGTAAACATGCCTTACCAATTAGTGATCCATTTTAAAGTCGTGCGGACCTAGGCCCAAAGTGAACAATCACCACCGGGTTGGGTCGTTACATATAGAATCAAAGTCATTTATGTGTCAACCTTGTCGATGTGGGTTAGAGTTCAACTGAGTTTAGGCAAATTCCGATAAGAGGGGGGGGGGGGGGGCAAACCTCAGGGATGAGTCTAGGCAAAATCCCATTCGGTGGGCAAATCTCAGCAAGGACGCTGAGTCCATAGAGAGGGTGTGTGTAACAACTCATCTTAAGATGAGAAGTCTCATATCGATAAAACACAAGAGAGATGTTGGGTATATAAGTAAACAAATCTTACCTACTAGTGACACATTTTAAAGTCGTGCAGGTCTAGGTCTAAAGCGGACAATATCACTAGCAGGTTAGGCCATTACAATAAAGATGGTGGCGATTGTGATAACAAAGATAGTTAGTGATAGTGGTTGATGATTGCGGCTAGTCCACACAAAAATACCTCTTGCCTTTGTCCAAAATTTGGGTGGACACAAGTCGACACAAACTTGTATAAACTCAAACAAATAGACACACTCATCTTATGTGGTGTCTTACATGACAGTTCTATGCCCTATGCGATGTCGTACGTGTATTATACTACATTGGACACGTGTGTCTACTTATTTAATTTTACACAAGTTTAACTGTTTACTTGTGCACGCCCAAAATTGAAGGATAAAGATGCCAGATAAAGCTAAATTAAAGAATATATTTATGTATTATGCCAAAAAATAATAATTTTACCAGAAGATTGCATCAACGGCTGAGATTTAAACTTACTAGAGATCTTGCCGCTATTACTATAAATGACATAAGATTTCAACCACCTAGTATAAATGGGCCTGATGTGAAAATTTAATGTGTTTACTCAAATATTACAGAGAGTAAATTGGAATTTATCAATAATTATGGAGTCAAATATGTCAAAATAAATTTGTTGAATTTTTGTGACAAACAATTTGTGTTTGATATATTTGCTCTCTTAATTATTGATAAATTCTAATTTTAGTCCCTGTAATATTTAAGTAAGCATATTAAACCTTCTATTAATTGAATTTTTCTTTGATATTTGAATGTTCGAATCGAACCTTAGGTCTTCTTTTTTTCTTCTTTTTTACGTATGCTATTAAGTTAAATATAATATATTTTTTTACATAAAGGGACCAATAATACATATTATTTTTATTAATTAAAAATTAAAAATATTGAATCATATACTATAACACAAGAATCAAAAGGAGAAACATAACAATAACTATTCACTCCAACAAATTATAATATTATTATTGCCAATCATGCATTTTCTCTACTATATCGGGATTAGAACCCAAATAAAATCCATCTTCTTGTACTTTCCAATAACAAGTACGAAATTTTTGCTCAGGACCAGGAATAGAACAATAATCCTTTAAATGTCTATTAAAAACATCAAATACATTTTGTTTTTTACCCCACCAAAAATGACTAAAGTAGAGAGTGGTTTCAAAAAGATTCAGGGTAAAATGAAAATGAAAATCTTCGCCTACCTTAAGCGTCTGATATCCAAAATCATGATTTTTCGATGCACAATGACACCATAAAGGTATAGTATTATCTGGGAGATCACTAATAATATGAACCTCGAAATGTGTGTCATTATTATCAACTGTTGCTGTTGATGGACAAATATTAATGATATATAAAGAGAGAAGTAAAATGTAAAAGCTTTTGATCACACTCATTGTAGATTGTTTTGCAACAACCTTTTCACTATGTTAATGATTTTATAGGGGTAAATAATTAATGATTTTCCTTAAATCAAATATAATTTATGAGTTTGACTAGATTTACTTTAATTTGTTGGTGAGTTAGATGTTATTTGGACAATGTGGATTAAGAATTTATAATCTTTTTATAAATTAAGTTAATTTTTTTTTGTATCGTTTTGATTTTTTATTGGATACAATCTGGATGCACCAAAGGGATAACATATGAAAAATTAGCTTGTTTGATCAGAACGACTAGCATAATTTTATCATTGTGAAATAACTCTAATATGTTATATTTGAAATTTCAATAAATTTTTTTGATGTTTTGAGATTAAAAAAGAAAGAAAGAAATTTACGAGAAAAAAATAAGATAATAATCTTTTCACTTTTAATGATGGAATCTATTCTATTTTAGTGATTTTTTTGTCCTCTTTTGTTGATTTTTTAGTCTCCAGTTTTAATTTAAAATTGAAAAGAAGAAATGGACAAGCTAAAAATGAGGCCAAAGTACACAATTTCACTAAATATGATAATAATTATTTAATTACTCTTAATAGTAAAAAAAAATCTACGTGCCTCATACCTCATGATATGTAATAAAGAATCAATTATTTGAGAGAGCACAAATAATATGAATTTCGAACCAATCTGATAATTTTATTATTGGATATATATTAACGATATATAAAATGATAAATAAAATGCAAAAGCTTTTGATCAAATTCACTGTAAATTTCTTTGTGACAACATTTTTTCACTTTAGCTAGTTTATAACTTTATATAGGGATGAATAATTAGCTAGTTTAGAAAATAAAGAGAAAATTAATGATTTTCTTCAACTTTATTTTTAGCCTTAATTATTCTAGAATTAAAAGATACATATATAGAATTAAAAGGCACATATTAAAAGGGATGAATAATTAGCTAGTTTATAAAACTTCTTACGTTTCGCTTCTCAAGAGTCAAATTATATAAATGTTGACCAACAGTATAGGATAATTTTTTTATATTTTATTAATATGAGAAGAACTGCCACTTATAACATTTTTTGTACAATTTTTAAACATCTAATTTTAAAATATGAAACTAAGCTAATTTAATTTAACTTAAAATTATTAATTAAATTAACTCTCTTAAAATAAAACATGATATATAAAAATGATCAAAGAAAATATAACACAAGAACCAAAAAAAAGGAAAGCTTATTTAATAATTTTCGCGACCAAAAATAATATTATCCCATATTAATATAGATATTTCTCTCACTCCCGCAAATTCCAATATTACTACTTCCAATCATACTTAAAATGTAGTTGATCAAATTGAGGACCAGCAAAAAAACCTTCTTTTTGTACTTGCCAGTAACAAGTATGGAGATCAGATCCAGTAGAACAAACAAATAGCACCAAATCTTTGTTAAAAACATCAAACACGTTTTGTTTTTGACCCCACCAAAAATGACAAAAATAGAGAGTGCTTCCCACAATATTCATGTGAAATTTAAAATGAAAATCATCGCCCACTTTAAGAATATGATATCCAAAATCATCGTCTTTAGATGCACAATGATACCATAGAGGTACATCATTACTGGGAAGAGCATTGATAATATGAACTTCGTAACTACTGTCCCTATGTGCCAATGTTGCTGGACATATATTAAATACATATAAAATAATGAATAAAACACACAAGCTTTTGATGCAATTCATTTTAAATTTCTTTGGAATAACCTTTTTCTACTTTAGCTGGTTCATATAGGGAATTAGGGATGAATAATTAAATGATATTCCTTTATTGAAATCTATATAAGATTAAGTTAATTCCCTATATTCTCCCTCCGTCGTAAATTAATTAAATTTTTTAGGCTTTTTGCAGAGTTCAAAATAGTTGAATTGATCAAAGTTCAATATGAATATTTGAAACATTTTCCATATTTGTCTTTTCATTTGTTGAAATTTTATATTTTCTATGAGATAAATTATACTACATACTTATGACTTCACAAAGAGTAATAGTGGAAAGTATGATTTAAATTTTGTATTTGAATATTTTTCTTAATATGTGTGTATTGACTCACAAATTCAATTAAAATGAGACGAACGAGTATATAAATAGATATATAGATATAGGGTCATTTAATTAATATTGAAAAAATATCATTAAAGTTGTTTTTTTCCTTTAAATGGATTGTTCAAGTTTGTGAGAAGATCCCATCAAAGTCACTTTTAAAATTTTATTCCTTACCGTCATCTAGGTATAAATAAGATCTTACAAAAGTCACTTTCGAATTTTTTTAATTACTAATCTTACTGTACGCGCTTTGCACGTGATCAAAGCGGTGTACCTTATTTGATAATAGATATTATAAAGAAAAATTTAATTTAATTATGAACTTATAAATTATATGTAAAATAACAATATAGTCCTATTTAATTTCTTATTTATTTATTTATAAAGGTCTTATATATAGAGATTCTAACACTAATTAAAACCCGGTAAATTAGAATTTTCTTTAGTGGCTACGGAGTTTCAGTAGAAATCTATTAAATAAGGAAGATTTAGGAGTCTTTCTATGGTTAAAATTTTTTATTTCATTACTTCTTTCCATATAATTTATAAGTTAATATTATAAATATAATTAAATAATAATTTAAAGAAAATTGGTGACAAATTTTTATTAAA